>JACJUY010004349.1:61473-73427 GCA_014220935.1 Platorchestia sp. MABIK
GATCTTTGTTTGACTTCCGGGCATTGCTAGTTTTAAGGAAGGTCTGTCACCGACGGAATCAGTACATTATTAGCAGCCTTGCTGTGCTTTTACTTTCCCTTGCTCCGTAGAAGTTTACGGCTTCTGATACTGTAGCTCCTACATTGGTAGTTTGCAGCTACCGCTGAAAATACATCAAGTTGTGTCGATAGTACGACACTACAGCCGTGTGAAGCCGTGTGAGGCCGTGTGAGGCCGTGTGAGGCCGTGCAATACCGTGTGATGCTGTGTGAAGCTGTGTGAGGCTGTGTCACGCCGTGTGTGGCCTTGTGATACCGTGTGAAGCCTTGTGAGGCAGAGAGCAGGTCATGTGAAGCCGTGTGAGGCCGTGCGATGCCGTGTGATGCAGTGTGAGGCCGTGTGAGGCTGTGTGGAGGCCTTGTTTTGCCGTGTGATTCCGTGTGAAGCCGTGTGAAGCCATGTGATGCCGTGTGACGCCGTGTGAGGCCGTGTGAGGTAGTAAGATCCCGTGTGATGCCGTGTGAGGTCAGGAGGAGTCTTTGTGTGGCAGTGTGATGCCGTGTATGACCGTGTAAGGCTGTGTGTGGCCGTGTGAAGCCGTGTGAGGTCGTGTGATGCTGTGTGTGGCTATGAAGCTTTGCGAGGCCGTATGAGGGTGTGTGATGCCGTGTGAAGCTGTGTGATGCCGAGTAAGGCCATGTGAGGCATGTCAGGTTGTGTGAAGCTTTTAGATGCCGTGTGAAGCTGTGTTTTCGTGTGAGGCCGTGTGGAGCAGTGTGGAGGCCTGTAGGCCGCTGTGTGAAGCCGTATGATATCGTGTGATGTCGTGTGATGCCGTGTGAAGCTGTGTGAGGCAGTGTGAAGCCGTGCGAAGTCGTGAGGCCGGGTGAGGCCGTGTCAGGCTGTGTGAAACCGTGTGTGACCGGGAGGAGGCCGTGTGATGCCATGTGAAACCGTGTGAGGCCCTTTGAGGTCTTGTGAGGCCTTGTGAGGCCTTGTGAGGCCGTATGACGTCAAGCGAAGCTGTGTGAGGCCTTGTGAGGCCGTGTGAAGCCTTGAGATGCCGAGTGAGGCCAAGGAAGGCTGTATGAGGCCGTGTGAGGCCGTATGGAGGCCGGGAGTAGGCGGTATGGATTCCTGGAGGAGGCAGTGTGAGGCCGTGTGATGCCTTGTGATGCCGTGTGATTCCGTGTGAAGCCGTGTGAGGCTATGTGATACCGTGTGATGCCCTGTGAGGCCGTGCGATGCCGTGTTAGGCCGTGTAAGGCTGTGAGTGGCCGTGTGAGGGCTAGGGGATGCTGGGAAGAGGCAGTGTGAGGCCGTGTAATGTCGTTTGATGCCGTGTGAGGCCGTGTGATGCCGTGTGATTCCGTGTGAGGCTATGTGAGGCCGTGTGGAGGCCGGGAGGTCGCCAAGTGACGCTGTGTGATACCGTGTGATGCCGTGTGATGCCGTGTGAAGCCGTATGAAGCCTTATGCAGCCGTTTGAGGTCGTGAGGCCGTGTGAAGTCGTGTCAGGCCGAGTTAGGCCTTGTGAGGCCGTGTGAAACCTTATGATACCATGTGATCCAGTGTGAGGTTTTGTGAGGCCGTGCGATGCCGTGTGAGTACCTGCGAGACCCTGTGAGGCCGTGTGATGCCGTGTGAGGCCGGGGGAAGAATTTTTGATGCCGTGTGAGGTCGAATGATGCAGTGTGAGGCCGTGTGAGGCCATGTGAGGCCGTGCGAGGCCGTGAGATGCCGTGTGAGGAAGGGGAAGGCCGTGTGAAGCCGTGTGAGGCCGTGTGAGGCCTTGCAATACCGTGTGATGCTGTGTGAAGCTGTGTGAGGCTGTGTCAAGCCGTGTGTGGCCGTGTGATGCCGTGTGTTGCCATGTGAAGCCTTGTTAGGTCTTGTAAGGCACAGAGAAGGCCGTTTGAAGCCGTGCTGTGCTGTGTGGGCTGTGTGAGGCCGTGTGAGGCCGAATAATGCGTGTGAAACCTTATGTGGCCGTGTGATGCCATGTGAGGCCGTGTGATGCCGTGTGAGGCCGTGTGAGGCAGGGAGGTGGCCGTGTGAGGCCGTGTGAGGCCGTATGAGGCCGTGTGATTCCGTGTGAGGCTGTGTGAAGCATTTTGAGGCCGTTTCATGATGTGTGTGGCCGTGTGATGCTCTGTGTTGTCGTGTGAGGCCTTGTGAGGCCATGTGAGGCCATGTGAAGGCCGGGAGATGCCGTGTGAGACCGTGTGATGCCGTATGATGCCGTGTGAGCCAGTTTGAAGATATTTGAGGCCGTGTGAGGCCTGTGAGGCGGTGTGAAGCCGTGTGGAGGCAGGGAGGGGAACGTGTGAGGCCGTGTAAAGCCGTGTGATGCCGTGTGAGGCCGTGTGATTCCGTGTGAAGTCGTGCGAGGCCGTGTGAGGCCGTATGATACCGTATTATGCCGATTGAGGCCTTGTGAGGCCTTGTGAAGTTTTGTGAAGCCGTGTGAGGCCGTGTAAGGCAGTGTGAGGCCGTGTGAGGCCGTGAGGAGGCCAGGAGGAGGCAATGTGGTGGCTGGGAGGCGGCCGTGTGAGACCGTGTGATACCGTGTGGTACCGTGTGAAGCAGTGTGAGGCCGGGTGATTCCGTGTAATGCCATGTGAGGCCATGTGATGCCGTGTGATGCCGTGTGAGGCGGTGGGAGGCCGAGAGAATCCGTGTGATGCCGTGTGAGTCCGGAGAAGGCCGTGTGAGGCCGTGCGTGGCTGTGTGAGGTTGTGTGAGGCCGTGTGATGCCGAGTGAGGCCGTGTGAGGTAGTGTGAGACCAGGAGGAGGCCGTGTGATTCATTGTGTGAGTCCAAGTGAGGCCGTGTGAGGGTGTGTGTATCCGTGTGAGGCCGTGTGAAGCCGTAACAGGCCATGTGATGCCGTTTGATGCCGTGTGAGGCGGTGTGAAGCCGTGTGAGGCCGTATGAAGCCTGTGAGGCCGTATGATGATGTGTGTAGGCAAGAAATGGCTGTGTGAGGTCATGTAAGGCCTTGTGATGCCGTGTGATGCCGTATAAGGCTGTGTGATGCCGTGTGAGTCCAAGTGAGGCCGTGTGATGCCGTGTGCGACCGTGTGATTCCGTGTGATGCCGTGTGAGGCCGTTTAAAGCCGTGTGAGGCCGTTTGAAGCCGTAAGAGGCCATGTGAGGCCGAAAAGAGGCCGTGTGAGGCTGCGTGATGCCGTGTGAAGCCGTTTGGAGGCCAGGAGGAGGCCTTGTGAGGCCGTGTGATGCCGTATGATGCCGTATGATTCCGTCTGAGGCCTTGTGAGGCCTTGTTATTCGTTATGAGGCCGTGTGATGCTGTGTCATCCCTTGTGATGCCGTGTATGGCCGTTCAAGGCTGTGTGAGGCCGTGTGAGGCCGTGTGGAGTCCGGAAAGAGGCAGTGCGAGCCCGTGTGAGGCCATGTGATGCCGTGTGGTGCCGTGGTAGGCCGTATGAGGCAGTGTGAGTCCATGTGAGACCATGTGAGGTCATGTGAGGATTTGTGATGCCGTGTGATGCCGTGTCACGCCGTGTGAAGCCGTGTGATGCCGTATGATGTCGTTTGAAGCCGTGTGATGCCGTGCAAAACCGTGTGATGCCGTGTGAGGCCGTGTAATACCGTTTGATGCCGTGTGAAGCCGTGTGAGGCCATGTCACGCCGTGTGAGGCCGTGTGAGGCCGGGAGGAGGCCGTGTAATTCCGTGTGATGCCGTGTGAGGCCGTGTGAGGCAGTGTGATACCGAGTGATGCTGTGTGAAGCTTTGTGAGGCCGTGTCATGCCGTGTGATGCCGTTTGATGCCGTGTGTGACCGTGGGATACCACGTGGAGCCTTGTGAGGCCGTGTGAGGCCGGGGAAAGGCCGTGTGAGGCCGTGTTAGGCCGTATGATGCACTGTGAGGCCGTGTGAGGCAGTGTGATGCCGTGTGAGGCAGTGTGATGCCGTGTGAGGCCGTGCGAGACCATGTGATGCTGTGTGAGGCTGAGGAAGGCCGTGTGAGGCCGTTTGAGTCCAAATGGGGCAGTATGAGGCCGTGTGAGGCCGTGCGAAGCCGTGTGATGCCTTGAGAGTCCAGGGGAAAGCCGCGTGAGGCAGTATGAAGCCGTGTGATGCCGTGTGAGGCCGTGTGGAGGCCGGGAGGCAGCCGTGTAAGGCCGTGTGAAACAGTGGTACGAACCCGTGTGACGCCGTTTGAAGCCGTGTGAGGCCATGTGAGGCCGTGTGAAGCCGTGTGAGGTCGTGTGAGGCTGTGTGAGGCCGTGTGATGCCGTGTGAGGCCATGTGAGACCGTGTGAGGTCGTGTGAGGCTGTGTGGGGCCGTTTGATGCCGAGTAAAGCAGTGTGAGGCCGTGTGAGGACATGTGAGGCCGTTTCAGGCCGTGTGAGAAAGTGTGAGACCGGGAGGAGGCCTTGTGATGACGTGTGAGTCCAAGTGAGGCCGTTTGAGGCCTTGTGAGGCCGTGTGAGGCCATTTGAGGTCGTGTGAGGCCGTGTGGAGCCGTGTGATGCCGTGTGTTGCCGTGCGATGCTTTGTGAGGCAGTGTGAGGCCGTGTGAGGCCGTGTGGTGCCGTGTGGGGCCTTGTGAGGCCGTGTGATGCCTTGTGATTCCGTGTGAAGCCGTGAGGTGCCGTGTGATGCCGTTCAAAGCTGTGTGAGGCCGTGTGAGGCAGTGTGAGTCCGTGTGAGCCCGTGTGAAGTCATGTGATGCCTTGTGAGGCTTTCATGCCGTGTGAAGATTCGTGGAGGCCGGGAGGCCGCCGTGTGACGCCGTGTGATACCGTTTGATGCCGTGTGAGGCCATGTACGGCTGTGTGAGGCCGTGTGGGGGCCGGAAATAGGCAGAGAGGCCGTGTGATGCCGTGTGAGGCCGTGTGAAGCCGTGTGAGGCCGTGTGACGCTGTATGATGCCGTGTGAGACCGGCAGAAGACCGTGTGAAGCCGTGTGAAGCCGTGTGATGCCGTGTGAGGCCTTGTGAGGCCGTGTGAGGCCGTGTGGAGGCCGGGAGACCGCCGTGTGAGGCCGTGTGATGCCTTGTGACTCCGTGTGAAGCCGTGGGATGCCGTTTGAGGCTGTGTGAAGCCTTGTGCGGCCGTGTGAGGCCACGTGAAGTCGTGTGAGGTGTGGAAAATTCTTCCCACATGCTCCTCGTATTGCTTTTGGGGGCAGAGCCATGCGTCGCTTTCGCCCTGTCATTTGTTGCCGCGGAGCGTGAGCGGAGCTGAGGTATGGTGGGCAGATGATTTTTTAGGAGAAGGAGATTCGGCATTTGACGCTTTTACCGGAGCAGCAGCAGTAGTCTGAGCGGCACCTGGAGGGCGCGAGTGATTACCAACTACCTAGTCACGTAGCCACGAGGTTATGTGCTACTTCTCCTCGCTTACTGTTCTGTTTTTCTGTGTTTAAGTTTGTATGCGTGTGTTGTGATTTTCGTTATTTTTGTTTTTGAAAATTATCTTGGTGTTCAGGTCTTTAGGCATTAAAACCAACTAACTGAATTAAATGGCTAATGGCCTGTAAGCTTCTACGAAGGGAGAACTTAACAAATTAACTCGCTTCTTATGAAGTATATTAAATCTATTTGCTATTGGTGAACTCCTGAGATTTAGAGGAATCTGTAATGGTTTCTTCTTAAGTTCACCTAGCCAACGTTAAATAGCCTGAAGGCTTATTACATCTCCCTTCTAATAAACTACCTACTTACTATTAACTACTTATCTGATTACGTATTTTCGCCTGAACACCGTTCTACCACTATTTTTATCTTTTTTCCTTAACAACCTTTTAAAGTGGCTTACCGACCCACCGAGTGGAAATTAACTTGGGTGAGAGCTCACTATTTGTGATAATGAATTTAGTGATTTGAAATATTCGATCTCTACTTCGCCGTTGCGGTGACCCAAGTTAATTCATATAGTTTGTTTCCGCTCCCAGTATATTCTGCTGCTGGTAAAGATAACGATACGCACCCTGGGAGGCTGCGGTCAGTCCAGCACCCTAAACGCGGCATCGAGGTTTTTGTTCCGGACTCGTGCGATTCTGGGATTAGCTGACGCTACTGTGGGGTGCGTTCTGGTAGCAAAATTGTCTTAAATTCAAGCATAAATTTGAGTTTCATACTTTATACGGTGTTTATTAGTTTGTCTTACCGAATATGTTTGTTCTTCCAGGAAGTTGACCCGACCAGTTCCTGCTGCTTCTTCTTAATCGCCTATACCGCTAACCTACAAACTGCGGTTGCGGCAGTTCCTGCTACTCTTTGTAATCGCGTCTGCCTTCTTGGCCACTACTGCGGCTGCAGCAGTTGCTGCTTAACAAATCTATTTTACGATGTCGAGCACTCGTGTCAGCTACGCCATTTTTGAGTTATAGCGAAAGCTATTTTAAAAAGCTCTCTTTGGGCTAATCTTTTAAGCAACTAATAAAGTAAACTTCGTAGTATTTGGCCGTTACGGTTCTTTAAAAACTTCGTTGTATTTGGCCGTTACGGTTCTTTAAAAACCTCGTTGTACTTGGCCTTTACGGCTCTTTAAAAACTTCGTTGTACTTGGCCTTTACGGCTCTTTAAAACTTCGTTGTACTTGGCCTTTACGGCTCTTTAAAACTTTGTTGTACTTGGCCTTTACGGTTTTTTAAAACTTCGTTGTACTTGGCCTTCACGGCTCTTTAAAAAATTCGTTTATATTCGGCCTTTATGGCTGTTTTAAAATCGTTCAATAAAACGTGAATGAAACCTTCCTTATTTGGTTTTTAAATATTCCCGCAAGTGTAAATTTCTTACACAGGTCGTGAGGCCGAGTGAGGCCATGTGATGCCGTGTGAGCCCGTGTGAGGCTGTGTGAGGCCGTGTGAAGTCGTGTGAGGTTGTGAGGCCGTGTGATGCCGTGTGATGCCGTGTGAGGCTGTGTGAGGTCGTGTGAAGCCGTGTGAGGCCGTGTGGAGGCCGGGAGAGAGCCGTGTGAGGACGTGTGAGGCCGTATCATGCCGTGTGAGGCCGTGTGATGCCGTGTGTTGCCGTGTGATGCCGTGTGTGGCCGTGGGATGCCGTGTGTGGCCGTGGGATGCCGCGTGGATCCTTGTGAGGCCGTGTGAGGCCGGGGGAAGGCCGTGTGAGGCCGTGTTAGGCCGTGTGATGCACTGTGAGCCCGTGTGAGGCCGTGTGGAGGCTGGGTGGCGGCCATGTCAGGCCGTGTCAAGCCGTGTGAAGCTGTATGATGGCCGGTGAAATCGTGTGAGGCCGTGTGATGCCGTGTGATGCCGTGTGATTCCAAGTGAGGCTATGCGAGGCAGTGTGATGACGTTTGAAGCCGTGTGATGCCGTGTGCGGCGGTGTGGGGCCGTGTGAAATAGTGTGAAACCTTGTGAGGCCGTGTGAGGCCGGGAGGAGTCATTGTGAGGCCGTTTGATGCCGTGTGAGGCCGTGTAAGGCCGTGTAAAGCCGTTTGATGCCGTGTGAGACCGTGTGAGGTCGTGTGAGGCTGTGTGAGGCCGTGTGATGCCGTGTGACGCCGTGTGAGGCCTTGTGAGGCCGTGTGATGTCTTGTAAGGCCGTATGATGCCGTGTGATACCGTGTGATGCCGTGTGTGGCCGTGTAATTCTGTGTGAGGCCGTGTGAGGCTGTGTGAAGCCGTGTGGAAACCAGGAGGACGCCGTGTGATGCCGTGCGAATCCGTTTGAGGCCGTGTGAAGCCGTGTGAGGTCGTGAGGCCGTGTGATGCCATGTGTTGCCGTGCGATGCCGTGTGAGGCCGTGTGATGCTATGTGTTGCCGTGTGAGGCTGTGTGATGCCATGTGATGCCGTGTGAGGCCGTGCGAGGCTGTGTGAGGCCGTGTCAGGCCGGGAGGAGGCCGTTACAGGCAGCGTGATGCAATATGAAGCCGTGTAAGGCCGTGAGAGGCCGTGTGGAGGCCGGGAGATGCCGTGTGAGGCAGTGTGATGCTGTGTGATGCCGTGTGAGGCCGCGTGAAGCCGTGTGAGGCCGTGTGATGCCATGTGGAGGCAGGGAGGGGGCCATGTGAGGCCGTGTGATGCCGAGTAAGGCCATGTGTGGCCGTGTGATGTCATTTGAGGCCGTGTGAGGCCGTGTGATACCGTATTATGCCGTGTGAGGCCGTATGATGCTGTGTGATGCCGTGTGAAGCCGTGTGAGGACGTGTGATGCCGTGTGATGCCGTGTGGAGGCAAGGAGGGGGCCGTGTGAGGCCGTGTGATGCGTGTGAGGCCGTGTGTGGCTGTATGAAGCCGTGTGCTGCCGTGTGATGGCGTGTGAGACGGTGTGAAAATGTGTGAGGTCGTATGAGGACTGTGAGGCCGTGTGAAGCCGTGTGGAGGCAGGGACTGGGCCGTGTGAGGCCGTGAGATGCCGTGTGATGCCTTGTGAGGCCTTGTGAGGTCGTGTGATGCCTTGTAAGGCCGAGTGATGCCGTGTCATCCCGTGTGATGCCGTGTGAGGCCGTGTGAGGCTGTGTGAGGCCGTGTGAAGGCTATGTGGCCGCCGTGTGAGGCCGTGTGAAGCCGTGTGAAGTCGTGTGAGGTCGTGAGGCCGTGTGAAGTCGTGTGAGGTCGTGAGGCCGTGTCATGCCGTGTGATGCCGTGTGAGGCTGTGTGAGGTCGTGTGAGGCCGTGTGAGGCCGTGTCATGCCGTGTGATGCCGTGTGATGCCGTGTGTGGCCGTGGGATGCCACCTGAAACCTTGTCAGGCCGTGTGAGGCCAGGAGAAGGCCGTGTGAAGCCGTGTGAGGCCGTGTGATGCACTGTGAGGCCGTGTGAGGTCGTGTGGAGGCCAGGTGGCGGGCGTGCCAGGCCGTGTAAGGCCGTGTGAGGCTGTGTGATGACGTGTGAAGCCGTGTGAGGCTGTGTGATGCCGTTTTGATGCCGCGTGGAGGCATGGAGGAGGCCGTGTGATGCCGTGTGTTGCCGTGTGAGGCAGAAGCAAGGCTGTGTGAGGCTGTATGATGCCGTGTGAGGCCGAAGCAAGGCCGTGTGTGGCCTGTGAGGCTGTGTGAAGACGTGTGGAGGCAAAGAGAGGGCCGTGCGAGGCCGTGTGAGACCTTGTGATGTCGTGTGAAGCCTTGTGAGGCCTTGTGAGGTCGTGTGAGGCTGTGTGAGGCCGTTTGAGGCTGTGTGAGGCCGTTTGAGGCTGTGTGGAGGCCGGGAGAAGGCTGTGTGAAGCTTTGTGATGCCGTGTGAATCCTTGTGAAGCCCTGTGATGCCATGTGATGCCGTGTGATGCCGTGTGAGTCCGTGTGAGGCCGTGTTATTCCGTGTGAGGCCGTGTGATGCAAAGTAGTGGCCATGAGGCAGCCGTGTGAGTCCGTGTGAGGCCGTGTGAAGCCGTGTGAGGCCAGGAAAGGCCATGTGAGACCGTGTGTGGCTGTGTGAGGCCGTTTGAGGCCGTGTGATGCCGTGTGAGGCCGTGTGGAAGCCTGAAGGCAGTCGTTTGAGTCCGTGTGAGGCCGTGTGAGGTTGTGTGATGCCATGTGGAGCCGTGTGATGACGTGTGAGGTAGTGTGAGACCGGGAATAGGCCGTGTGGTTCATTGTGTGAGTCCATTGAGGCCATGTGAAGCCTTGAGATGCCGAGAGAGGCCGTGGAAGGCAGTGATGCCGTGTGAGGCCGGGGGAAGACCGTTTGAGGCGGTGTGAGGTCATGTGATGTGGTGTTATGTCGTGTGATGCCGTGTGAGTCTGTGTGATGCCGTGTGATGCCGTGTGAAGCCGTATGATGCCATGTAAGGCTGTTTGAGGCCGTTTGAAGCCAGGAAGAGGCCGTGTGAGTCCAAGTGAGGCTGTGTGAAACCGTGTGAGGCCATGTGATGCCATGTGATGCCGTGTGAGGCCGTGTGATGCCGTGTGAGGCCGTGTGAGCCCGTGTGAGGCCGTTTGAACCCTTCGTGTTCTTCTCATTTATTTATTAGGCCAGAGTGATGGACCTTCTACTTCGTTAAGTAGTCCAGAATTACTGAACAGGTTGACTGGACACAGCGCTATCAATCACTGCAACCCACCATAACAGTAATCCGGTCCTTGGGCCCCCGTAGTGACGAGAAGGTAGTCCTGTATCAAGTCTTCCTCGCTTGAGGGAAACGACCGCTCCCCCCAAGCATCGAAATGGTTCATTTACGTTTGCGTTTATTTACTCATTTATTTTTGATATTTGTTGGATGACGTGTTTGTTTATTAATGTACGTATACATTTATGTTTTCATATTTTTAGTCTTATGTTTAATTGTTTATATACGTATAATATATGTTCATTTATATTGCTAGTTATATACCTAATTATTAAAATAAATGAAAGAACTAATGTTATAGAGAACTTTTATTAAAATTTTATAATATTATTCCATCATCAGTGCTGGAATAAATGAAAGGTATTTTCAGTCATGAATAAGACGCTCAAATCTACCTAAATCTGCCTTTCTAACTGATCATGTGTCTTATCCAGGGTACGTTTTCGATAACAAAGGTGTTTACCCTAATCCTGAGAAAGTAGATGTAATTCTCAATGCTCCTGTTCTTAAAAACCTCAAACAGTCGCAAGCATTCATTTGATTGTGTAATTTTTATAGTCGTTTTTTACCTAACATTTCTCATGTCATGCATCCTCTGTATTTGCTACTAAGGAAAAGTGTACCTCTCCAGTAGACTCCCGAACAAGATAAAAGTGTCCATCTAATCAAGGAAATCTTTCGTTCGTATAAACCTCTAAAATTGTTTTATCCCAACCATGAAACTCTTCTTGAAACTGATAGTTCTGGCTATGGGGTTGCTGCCGTACTTGTGCAACGCGTTGATTGTTCTCATGATTGGTGTCCTGTTCAATTTGGCTCAAGATCTCTAAATTGTGCGAAGCAAAACTATTCTAACATCGAAAGAGAGAGCCTTAGTGTTGTTTTTGGCGTTGAAAATTTCAAGAAATTTTTTCTTGGTGCTAAGTTCCTTATTCATAACGATCAGAAACCTCTGTAAACTTTTTGCACATTACAAAGGCGTACCTCTCAATTGTTCCGCTCGCATTCAAAGATGGGCTCTTAAACTCTCCCAGTTTGACTATATTTTCAGCTATTCGTAAAGTAAATGTAACGTAAATAGCGATTGTCTTAGTAGGCTCCCACTACCCACAACTGTAACAGAACTAGAACCGTAAGAACTGATCTTTGTAGTGAACTCTCTCGATAAAACTCCTATCACGTTAGAAAATATAAAAACTCATACTGATTCGGATAGTGAATTACGTCAACTCAAACAATACATAAGTTTTGGCACTCCTCCTCAACCTCATCCTAATTTGTCTAAATTTAAGAACCTGCTAACTCAGATGATTATCATGAGAGGTTGTATACTTTATAAAGAAAGGGTTTCAATTCCCAAGTCGTTCCTTAGTTTCGTTCTTCAAACATTAATTTCATGATGGACATCCTGGCATTTGAGACATGAAGTCGTTGGCCAGCTATATTATTTGGTTTCTCGGAATGGATGAAAGTATTGAAGATATCGTAAAATGTTGCTCTCAATGCCAATTAAATCGAGCAAAACCTAAGTCTAGAAACGTAGAATGGCCTATTCCTTCTCGTCCTCTTGTCCTCTTGGGCTTCACACTGCCTCACACGGCAACACACAGCATCACGAGGCATCACACGACATCACACGACCACGCGGCCTTCCCTCGGCCTCACACTGCCTCCGCCCGGCCTCCACACGGCCTCACACGGCCTCACAAGGCATCACCCGGCCTCACACGGCCTCACACTGCCTTCCCCTGGCATAACACCGCATCACACGGTCTCACACAGCCTCACACGGCCTCACACGGCATCACACGGTATCACACTGCATCAAACGGCCTCACAATGCACCACTCGGCCTCTCAAGGCCTCCTACGGCATCACACGGCATCACTCAGCCTCACACGACCTCATACGGCCTCACACGACGTCACACGGCCTCACACGACATC
>JACJUY010004350.1:4734-72813 GCA_014220935.1 Platorchestia sp. MABIK
ATGTTAGTTTGCTTAATATAAATATTTTTGATTCTTTGGTTTTAGTCTCTGCGGTAGAAGAAAATGCAAAAGTCATTTTTATGTGTGGAAAATTGAAACTGGTGAGTAGGAATCACTTGAGACGCAGGGTGGAATGTGACGTTAGAAGCTTGTACATTCCTTTTAAGACGAGGCAGAAAGTCTGTAATGGTGTAGAAGTAAATATTTTATGGGAGCTCAAAGAATTTATCATGATAAATTATGCATATTAAAATTTTAGCTCCAACAGAAAAATAAAAAACTGGCGCAAGAACATGAAATTGATTATGAAAATATTCTGACGATTGGATGCTCGCAACTGCAGAACATTTGAAAAAGTAGTTTTTTTCATTAGAATTTTGGAGCACTTTGGTGAAGGGGATCTATGCCAAGGAAATACAATCACAATACACAAACTGCGCTGTGTTTTGTGACGTAACAGGAAATTTTCCTTAAATCAGTGAATTGCAGCTCGTTAAACCGTATTATGTTTTGTCCTCACGGTTTTTCCATTAATTATGTCAATCGGTCTAAGGAAATAACGAATTAGAAATAGTGACTCATAACCAACCTATAGTGAGATAGCGACCTGTTGTGACGAACTTAAGAACCAAACCAGTGGTAAAGATATTTTTCAAACTACGCAATTATGAAGTTAACAACGATTTATTTGTTACTTGCATTCCAGGACCGAGTCCTACAAAGGAGCGTCGGTGCACAGTTACGTTGTACTAGCCTCAGATTTGCGAATTGTAACATAAGTAAAAACTGAACCAGTGGTTAAGACATTTTTAAAACAACATATTAATTAAATCAATTACGATTTATTGGCAAATTGCATTTTAGGCTTTTCGAACAACCCATTAATGATTTCAACAATGATTTTTTCCATTTTAACTTCTTCGAACAACACATTGAAGTCGACAATGATTAATTTGCGACTGGCATTCCAGGACAGAGTATAATAAAAAGTGGGGTCGATGCACAATTACGTTGTACCAGCCTCAGACATGCGACTTGTAACGAAATTAAAAACTAAGCCAGTTTTAAAGATTTTTTCAAACTACACAATTACGAATTCAACAATTATTTATTTCCAAATGAGATTTTAAGTTTTTCGACCAGCACATTAATTAAATCAATAATGATCAATTTCCAACTGGTATTCCAGGACCGAGTACTACAAAGTTGGGTCGGTGCACAAGTACGTGGTGCTGGCCTCTGACGTGGGTGAGGTACGCAGGGTACGCATCACCTTCAGGTACCCCGGCCCCTCCTTCAACCCCATGTCCTGGCGGCTGCAGGACCCCAGGCTCCACCTCAGCAGACTCGACGTCCAGAAGCTCGGCGCGCAACGCACGTCAGTTGCTCCAGAATTTAAACTTGAATATTCCAGAATTGACACTGAAATATACCAGAATTTCCATTGAAGTAGTAGAGAATTCTCACTGAAATTTTCCAGAATTTACTCTCAAGTTTTTCAGGATTCACAGTGAAATATTCACAAAAAACCCATCTTGTTGTCGAACATTGAGCTATTTTTCATTGACGTTTTCTATTTTCCATTTACTAAAGTTTTTTCTAGTTTATTTTCCTAAATTTATTTTCCATTTATAAAAGTTTTTTCTAGTTTTTTACTGAAAGCCCATCTTGTTTTCAAAAACCTGGTTATTGTTGTATTCATGCCTTCCAACACCTATTTTCATTGTATTCATGTTTGTTATTTGCTACATTTAAAAGTTTGTTAGAGTTTATTTTGACAGCCTATCTGGTTATAAATATTTCGGTATTGTATTATTCATGTCTGCTAATTTATAAATTTTTTCATATTTTTCAATATTTTATGGCTTATCAACGTTTCATATTTTTAAATTTAATTACGTAATAATTAAGCATAATTATTACGGAAACATAATTGTATTTAATTACGGAAGCTCCATTTAGTTCTAAAACACTTAGTTATTATTTAATTCATCCGTATTATTTGTTTCATTCTAAAGTTGAATGGATTTTGGGCCACAGAAACTGACTGACTAGAAAGCCAATGAGAATTGAAACCTATCTGGTTACAAAACATTTTGTTGATGTTTTATTCTTGTTAGTTATTTGATGCGTTTTGAAGTTTTTCTGGATTTTGGGAAGGCCTCTAAAATTGTTGCTCTAATAATACAATTCATGAACTGTTTTATCCCGGCCAATTCCTGAGATCATCAAACCCTACAACGAGTAGAGTAGTAGTAATAGTAAATAGGTTACTGGTGGCTAGAAGTTTGCAACGAATGCAACGCTCACTTCTGAAGTCGTTTTCAGATATACTTTAAGCCTTTACTCTGCTATTTATAACATTCTTTTTTGTCCCATATAATCGTACGAGTTGCAGCAGTCGTATCTTGCAGCAGTCGTGCTGTATTATATCCTTTTCGTTGGTAGTGAGTAAATAAAATGCTTGTTTTTTTCAGAACGGAGTTTTGTTTCAAGTCTTCGGAGCAGCGCAGCGGACTTGAGTATGTCTTGACACCCAACGACATCTGTGAGACGTGATGCATGTGTCGATTAAATCCGAATATACGCAATACAAACGCAACCTCGCATTTTTGCTCCAATGTAAGAGAGAAGCAGGCATTGAAAAAAGCTTAAACAATTTAAACAATTCATTTACCACAAGGGATATGACAGGAAATTGTTTCTTAAGTCTAGTACAATGGACGTATTTCAGCATAGCGACTTGTGGACCCGAATAAATTCTGCAACTTCTAGGAAAAGCTCGTTGAATAAAGGAAATGCTTCTCAGATCTCTTATCCTTGGAATAGCCCCTTATGAAGTGTTACGTGAAGTGTTTTTTCCCCCTATTCCACTGAAAAATGTAGAAATTGAGGAATAACATTAACGCGAGAAGTATTTTCCTCGCAATCTATTTTTTTATGTCAGTTAATTAAAAAGTTCGTTTACTTCTAGGCTAACCAGTTTCAGTGCAAGAAGACAAGATGAAACTAGTGAAAAGCACACACGGTGTACAGCCGTCTTGCATTGGCCAAAGAATCTGCCAATCTTTCATCTCGTTTCTGTCCGTCGTTTTGACGAGACACCGATGTGCAAGAACGAAAATTACGAGCGGGTTGACAGGCAGTGGCGGCATGTATGAAGCAACGGGACAGCGCTTGTATTTATTGTTGCAGCGAGCCAAGTTGACACAGCGGCCACTAGAGTGCCAGCTGTAATGCAGTGCCACCTGCCCATGTCAGTTCAGATGGTGCGGTGCCCATACACACATGACCAGCTTCAACGTTAGCGCTCTGTGTTGTTGCGCGACTCAAAAATGCAGTATTGTAGTGACGGTGAAGGTGGAAAATGATCGGAAGATCTTTCTTCTTCTTTGTTGTGTTGTTGCGCGACTCAAAAATACGGTAGTGTAAAGACGCTAAAGTTGAGAAATGATTGGAAAATCTCTCTTCTTTTCTGTGTTGTGCGCCTCAAAAATACGCTAGTGGAGAGACGTTAGAGATGGGAAATGATCTGAAAATCTTTCATCATCTCTGTGTTGTCGCCCGATAAAAACACATTAGTGTAGATACGCTGAAGTTGGGAAATGATCGGAAAATCTTTTTTCAAGCTGTGGCAGAATTTTAATTAGGTGGTGTTTGTTTCTTTGTGATTTATTTGCATTGTGTTAAACCTTTTTTCAAGTTACGCAGAGGTTTTGTAAGTCGGGATGTGGTTTGGTTTGGCCAAACCACGTACTCAAGCTGAGCTATAATTAGGTGAAGTTATCGTTTTCGCATATCATTGCTCACTGTGTAGGGGTGTTTTTTCTATGAAGTAAAGGCACTGAAGTTACAGACTAGGAATGCTAGACAAAAAATTAGACTTGGTACTCGGAAAAAAGGAATTTCCAAGAAATCCCATGCAGGGACAGTCACCCCAGTTATGTCCAAGTGGTTGGGTTATAATTCGTTGTACACTGTGGTGACATTTAAAAATAACAGAGATAAATTAACTGATGTAGCTGATACAGGATTGTTTATCAGAGTTATTACTTAACTTTAGGAATTGAGACATGGGCTAGCGACCATGAACTACGTGCATTTAGTACTGTGTGTGGAACATACGAAGGGATTTCTGAGTCCTGCGAACAGGTTTCTTTATCGAAGTTCAACAAGCGATTCATTATTTAAAAAAATGTTCATGATGTGATAAAAAATATTTGATCTATGGCTTCAAAGCAAATGCTTCCGCTGAGGTTGTGATGCGTCACGGAGAATTACATCGCATTGCTTGGCTGAAAACAGAAACGAAATTGACTGACTGGAGAGAGAGAATCTTTCCACTTTATGTGAAATTATTCTTAGCGACCTAGAGAGCCATTTAATGGCTCATCTAGAAATTTTACCTTGAATATCAGCAAAATCATGCGATGAATTTAGCTTTCTTGACCTTTTAAAACGTTCTTCGATGTCAAATATCACTAGCCGTCTCAAGGCCGACAATTTTATTCAAATTAAGAATACTCTATTTTACAAGTGCGTCATATATTGATAGTCGCATGAAACGCGATGTTTTCAGTCATATTAGAAAAATCCCATCACAAGTTCGATTGACAGCTGTTTGAAGCCCGATGCTTTTATTCGAATTAGCAATATTTCATTAAAAGTTCAATTGATAGTTGCATGAAACGCGTTATTTTCAGTCAAATTAGCAGCATCCCATAGCAAGTTCGGTGTTGCATTGATTCCAATCGTGCTCCCCATTAAAAGTTGACTATTGTATTGATTCCTATCATGTTTCCCACTAAAAGTTCGCTATTGCATTAATTCCTATCGCGCTGTACGGCCACAAACAAAGACCACCACACCACTGACCGGCCAGACTGAGCAGCGCAGGTCACGGTGACGTCACGGGGGTGCGGCGGCGGTCGCTTCCTTGTGTCGGCCACACCGCAATGACAGCCGGAGTGCCAACTTTATCGCGCGTGTTCTACACGTCGCTATCGCCTGCGTAGACGTGTCTTTCTCGTCGTTATCGCATGAGTCGATGTAGCTCACGCGATGTAGTTGCATGAGTCAGCGTGTTTCACACGTCGTTATCGTATGAGTCTATGTGTTTCACACGTCGTTATCGTATGCGTCTGTGTGTTTCACACGTCGTTATCGTATGAATCGATGTGTTTCACACGTCGTTATCGTATGAGTCGATGAGTCTCACGCGTTGCTATCACATGAATCGATGAGTCTCACACGTCGCTTTTGCATGCGTAGAGGTTTCTCACTCGTCGTTTATGCATGAGTCGAGGTGTCTCACTCGATGTTATCGCGGGAGTCGATGTGTCTCACGCGTCGTTATCGCATGAGTTGACGTATCTTGCTCGTTGCTATCGCATGAGTTGACGTGTCTCATGCGTCGTTATCGCATGAGTCGGTACGTTTCACACGTTACGATCGCATGAGTCGATGTGCCTCATCACAGGTTTGAGTAAAGTACAATATAGGTCACCGGTTTCATGAACAAGTTATCGTCTAACGTAAATAGTCTGTTTCAAGTGTTCTCAATTTCCCTCGTACACTGTAACGGTGCTATAACATCAAACTTCACTTAAGCATCACAAACACTCCATTGCTCTCATCTGCTGTCGATGCACGACATCTGTATAAGGAACTAAGAAGCTTCTGAAGCAGCCTTAGCTGCTGGTTTGCAGATGCAAGCATGAAATGCATGACAATCCCTGGAATGCCATCAATGCATCCTAATGCTTCGAAATATACGGATGATTAATATGGAGCTCATATTTACGTATTTAATACCCAGCTCACCTTTAATGAATTTGAGACAGAACTCCGATTTACGAATTTGAGACAGAGCTCACCGTTATGAATTTTTTCTAGACCACAGCTTTACGAATTTTTTTCCGTACATGCAAGCATCCACAATTAAGGTCAGTGATTTGGACGATGGTCATCATAATGTTTATGCATATGATAGCTTTTAACTTCCATGATATTCATTAAATTCAGCATACAATGCTGGAAAGTAACAAACCTGTGCTTTTTTACAACTGAAAAATAGCTCCGAAGTGACTTTAATTTGATGTAACTTGATAGGATCAAATCTGATGATGATGATGCCATAGAATAGATGATAAGATCCCGTAGATGTCCTTGAACTTATCCGGGCCCACAAGTAGCTATACTCAAATGTGTCCATTGTACTAGACTTGAGAAACAATCTACTGCTGTATTTCTTGTCGTAAATAAATGGTTTAAATTGTTTAAAGACTACTGGGCTAAAAAATTTCAGTCATGCCTGGCCAATGCAATGACTTGCTATCGAGAGAAGCAAAGAAAACGTTCCTGATAAATGCGTTGAAGGAAAAACCCTTCCATTAGTACTGCTAAGTTCATCATATTTTATTATATTTTACTCACTTTTTAAATTGCATTTTCGCATAAATTTGCTAGATGTAAAAAAATAAAATCCTGAGCTAATACGCTCGCCTATTTGTAATTTAAATGTCACATATTATACGTTATTATTTTTAGCTCTGGAGTCATTCTCGGAATAGTTCAAAATCCACCTTCTAACTTCTGTGTTAAAAATACTCATGTATTTATTTAACCAGAGAAACATGAACGTACTGAATGCGTCGTACAACGGGATTTACATCGTACGGGATTTATATCGGGTATTACTTTTACATCGGTTTTTACAATGGGGTTTACGTCGTAACTCATCGTACAACGGGATTTTTCTCTATCATCAGTGATGTTGCTCTTCGAGAGAGTTTCCTTACATTCATGTCTTCTGATTTACCAGAGGTAATTTTCCTTTCTCTTTTGATTCACTGGCCAGATCTTCTAATTCTTTCAATCAATTGAGATATTTTTTTCTTCACCATGCTTAACAAATTTATTACTGGTGCACAGATTCACAATTTTTAGAAATTAAAATCTGTAAAATGAGCATGCTGGTTATGAAAAAATCACCTGTTGCAATTAATTATGTGTGAATTTCCATGATATTCAATAAATTCAGCAGACAAAACTGAGAAGTAACAAACATGTCCTCTATTATGACTGTAAAATTTCACCGAAGTAAAATTCAAACCTTTCCAATCGCAACACCAGAATCCCAACAACTGCTGCAGTGTTGAGTAGCCGCCATGGAGCGTCAACTTATGGACTGTATTGACACCAAACTTAAGGATTTTGAGACTGCATTTCATCGTTTTTATATCAGCCTATTCTAAATAAAACGTAAATAGGTTACAAAGACAGTAGAGTTAGAACTGTTTAGAACTCTTTTCCATATTTAGTCTATAAACTTAAGCTATAACTAAAAAATTTAAAAATAAACTTGTGAATATATCCATAAGCTTAAAAAAACTTAACTTAAAATGACGATGTAAATCATATACTAAAATATGCGTCAAAATTGAAAAACCGTAGACGTCGCCTGTGTGCGGTGGTGCAGAAACGTTGAGAAAATTCAAGGGAGGCAGACTTCCACAGTCAGACATCATCTACCACCGTTGGTTAGGCTTCGATTTCATCTCAGATATCAGCTCTCTTTGATGTAAATTAGTCTCTCTTCAATTTAATTTACTTGAAATTGAGGGAGGCTCGCTTCAATTTTGTTGAATTGAAACTGAGGGAGGCTCGCTTCAATTTTAGTGATTGCAAACGAGGGAGGCTCGCTTCAATTTTGTTGAATTGAAACTGAGGGAGGCTCGCTTCAATTTAAGTGAATTGCAAATTAGGGAGGCTCGCTTTAACTCAAGGAAAGAGAGCTCCAAGAGATGCATAGCCTTCACCTGCCCTGCTTTCGAAAGTGCGAGCTTGAAAAATTGAATTGATCAATTGAAATTGAGGGAGTCTCGCTTCAATTTAATCGAATTGAAATTGAACTCAATTTCAACTCAATTGATTACATTTTACAATGATTTAGTGACGATGTGAGTAGCAGAATTATTCAATCATTCAAAAACTTATTCAACTGGATTGAATTAAATGCAGTTGAACTTAATTTCAATTCTGGGACCTCAATTGAATTCAATCCCTCTTTGCAGGAAACCTAAGTAGCCGCATTTGCGGTTTTCAGAACTCCGCCACTATTTTATGTTCAGATTCCAAGAATGATTCTTGCCATACCCTATTCAGAGTGAATTGATTGAGGTTTGTTATTCAACCCGTTCCGGTTAAATCGAATTTAATGCTTATGCCCAGTTTAAAATCAATCAACGTATTCTAAAAGTTGCAAGCACAGGATTTTTATTTTATGTTAACGATGTTTGTTAGTTGCAAACTCAAAAAATCGATTTATTTTAACTTTCTTTTGATTGAATATTCGGTCATATACTGTAGCTCTTCCCTTCTTGTATATTTTGATTCACTTTGCTAACATACGTTCTCGGAATAAAGTGTACTTATTTAAGCATAGATTTACGGTTCATTCACCCCCGTAAAGCTATCTTGGTACATGCTTTAACCAATAGAATTACTTAAACATAATTCAGCACATACAAAGTATAAGCACGGCTATTTCAACTATGTTTATAAGAGTGCATTAAAAGCTGGGAAAATGCATCACGGTGCATTCTTTGATTAAAATAATGCTCGGTAAAGTAGCCACGCTTCAAAGTAATCTCGTAACTTCATCTGAATATGAAGTCCCTTCACGAAGTTAAATTATCCAAACGAGAAAATCTTGGATGTCAGACTCTACTTTTTCATCCTATTAAATTGCATCTCAAAGTCACTGCTGGCTTTGATCTTCGTTGGAGCAAACTACATCAGCTTAGAACCTAAATACGTTGACTGGGTATTGGACACGGTAGAGGAAACAAGGTAGGGTCATTTCTATGGGAGAAAATACACCTCCTCTTGTTCAGCTATCCAATAGAAAGGCTTTATTTCAGACAAACTTTGTGACGTCACCAAACCGCCATGTCGTTAGACCAATAGTGAAGCCAGATTTAGGGTAGCAGTGCTACCAGATGCAATTTGAACACCGCTATTGGTTCGTTGCCGTGACGTGAGCAAAACGACACCGTCAACGGAAAAAAGACTGGTTTGAGCCTACCTAGCTTCCTCTGCCATGGTATTGGGCACGGTAGAGGAAACAAGGTAGGGTCATACCAGTCTTTTTTTCGTCGACTGTGTGGGTTTGGTGACGTCACGGCAACGAACCAATGGCAGCGCTCATATTGCTTCTGGTAGCACTGCTACCCCTAAATCCGTCTCCACTATTGGCTTAACTCCACTGTGTTTTGGTGACGTCATAAAATTTGTTTGAAATAAGGCCTTTCTATTGGCTAGCCGAACAAGAGGAGGTGTATTTTCCTCCATAGAAATGACCCTACCTTGTTTCCTCTACCGTGGTATTGGGGCACATGTGTACCACTGTGCAAATCGCTCATTCACGTCTCGGTATAAGTGAATGACGTTCCATCTGTTTCGCAACCTTTTTAAAAATAGCTGTTTTCATACGAGGAGAAGAGTTGCCGTGCAATTGTATTTTCAGATTTCTAAGAAGGAATTATATTGTATTCGAGCAGTAAAGTCCATTTCATAATTCTGCCACTCACATCTTAACTAAATCAATCGTTACTGAGCGCAAAAACGAGGGAAACGCGTCAAACGCACCGGAAGTCATGCAGAGATGAGCGAAAAATAATTCCCTAGAACGTGAGGTTGAGTATCACAGATACGCTGCGTCTTTTTATTAACGCGTTGCTTGCGATACGACAGAGGTAGAGGAAACAAGGTAGGTTCAAACCAGTCTTTTTTTCGTTGACAGTGTGGGTTTGCTGACGTCATGACAACGAACCAATGGCAGCGCTCATATTGTATCTGGTAGCACTGCAACCCCCAAATCTGGCTCCACTGTTGGCCTAACGACATGGCGTTTTGGTGACGTCATAAAGTTTGTTTGAAATAAAGCCTTTCTATTGGCTAGCCGAACAATTGGAGGTGTATTTTTTCCAATAGAAATGACCCTACCTTGTTTCCTCTACCATGGATACGACCCATCGGTGAGTCGTGCTTAGGTTTTTCCTGCTCCGAAACGACACATCGATGAGCCGTTTAAAAACTTCTAACAATCTTTTTTAAATTTATGGTATCTAATGAACCCAATTAATGTTTGGTGTCTATATGCTTGCTAATCACTTTAGACTCGAAATTTGTGTTGAACATTAAACTTCGGTTTAACCCATTTACTTGAATCACGCATTACGGTTTACTTGAAATCACGCAAAGTTGAGAGAATCATTTCCCTAGAATGTGAAGTCGAGTATCACAGATACGTTGCGTTCTTTTATTAACAGACGCGATCGCAACAAACACAATCCTTGCTTCACTGGTGCGAGAATTACCTTCTTGAGTCGCTCTTTTTCTTGTGAATTTATCAGACTTTCACGACAGTAGCACAAGTTAACCAACGAGTGATATGGGTCACAAAGTACATAATGTGCTCAGGTCACCATAGTATGGTGTACTTTCACCTGTCAAGGTAACACTGAACTGAGTATTCTTTACATTAAAAGTTGTATCGTTACAATAAATCGCAAAATTAAACTGCTTGTTAAGAACTCGTGTTTGACACCACTTGTGCAAAATTTGAGAATCCAAATTTTGATCTAATTTCATTTTACATATTTATGGCTACACGTACACAAACATTAGTCATTTTTATCGACGTTAGCATTTGTCTACAAAGTTACCTGGTCATCTTAACTCAATAACATGCCACCCAAAACTGAAATTGCTATGGAGCTTATCCAATGCTGCAGATTATTTTTCTCTCACAAAAATAAGACCGATGAACTATTTGCCAGGTTCTGTTTTTATCGTTTGACAGGTCGCCCTCTGCCCCCCTTATGCCAACTGCCTGCCAAGATATGCAAGCCCTCAAGCAAAGAAATAAAAATGCAATTCATTTTTTGTTCAACGTACCCTGCGTTGTCGTGATTACGTGCATCCGCTGTAATGAATCTCTGACACTTGCATGAAATTTATCATGAAATTTATAAAAAGATTGCACTCTTATTTCTGAATAACCGATGATTTTGCAAAAGCCACACGCAGAATGGCAGAAGCTTAATAATATCTGTTCTCTAATAAAATTTGCCCTATGCTGAGGTATACTTTTCTTAACATTTATTTTCCAAATGTTTTCAGTACCTGTTTTTATTGTGAATATACTGTATTAGATCATCGTTTTCATACTCCTATTTCAGATACCGTATACTGAGTAGAAATTTAAAATATTGATACCTATTTCTGCGTTAATTTCTATCAAGGAAAAGAATGAAAAACTTTGAACAAATTAATTTAATCTTTTCAGAGAACAAGCAAATTCTCCGTGCATGCAGAGGGCGTAGCTATGCGAGGGAACGCATTAAAAAGTTCATATCCCAATTTCACTGGCGATAAAACCGTCGTACATTCAACTACATTTTTACGATATGAGTTACGCACATTAAAACATCTTTGAATTGTACATGAAAAGACAAACGTTGTACGTACTTCGGAGAAATAGATAAGTCGAACATTGTGCGTATGAATGAACTTGCGTAGAAAGACTCAATCCGAAACTTGGAAGTGAAAAAAATTCTGAGTAAAATTAATTTTCTTTACTAAGAAAATTTTTTGGAGTCTCGCTCTATTATCAGTTAAAAAAAAAAAATAATTTCGTCTGAAATAAAAGACCAAAGTACAATGAGTTCAAAGTATCAACCCCAAGTATCAGATAGCTGAAAGTAACAATCCCACGTATCGGATAGCTGAAAGTACCAATCCCATGTATCATATAGTTGAAAGTACCAATCTCACGGATCAGATAGCTGAAAGTACCTATCCCATGTATCATATAGCTGAAAGTACCAATCCCACGTATCAGATAGCTGAAAGTAACAACCCCACGTATCAGATAGCTGAATGTAACAACCCCACGTATCAGATAGCTCACTCGTCCCATGTGCAGCGGTTAACGAGCTGCACATGGCACTGCACAAGGCGATAAACATGTTTCTTCGGCGCACACGCCCAGCGTGTTAGGGTGCGGACACGAGGTAGGCCAAAGCTATGGATGAAGTTTGAAGTCTTGCCAAGTATTTGAGCACTCACGTACCGAGTTATTGAAGGTGAACGGAGGGCTGTGAGGTAGGGCGTTGCGAGCGAAGAAAAAGACATTGAAATATCGACAACTTTCAATAAATCTTCAAGTTTGATGTCTTGCTAAGAGGTATTTGAAAGGTCGCATGCCGAGTTGTTGAAGGTGAACGAAGGCGTTTGAGGTAAGGCAATGTGAGCGAAGAAATAGACAAAGAAATTTCAGTAACATTCAGAATGGTGTGATCATTTGTGACGTTATCGTGACTAACATGATCAGATGCAACGCACTTCCCCCACCAGGAATTTTAGCTGCTGTCAATAATTTTTAACACAATAGCATTAATTTTACTATCATAAATTTTACATTTTTTTAATTGTTTAAAATTTATGATGTAAAATGAATGCTCTTAAGTTACAAAAGACTGAAAAAAACGTAATTCCTGCAGAGTAAAGTCAGTTGCGCATTATAATGTTGCTACCGCAACTAAACGTGCGCTCACTGCTATTTCATTTTCTGCTTCTCACGGCTTGGTTTATAAGATATATACAAAGAAACTTCAACAACTTTGAGAATAGCATGATCATTTTCAAATCATACATTCAATGCTTTTACGTTAGAAAAGATTTTAAAGGAACTGAAATGGCGACAGTGTAATGGGAGTTGCAGTTCATAATGTTACTCAAAGAAGCCAGCGGGCCTTTACAGCTGTTTTTTGTTCTGTTCGTTAAGGCTTGGTTTACTCATCGGATTATGAGTGCAGCAATCACGTTCATGGGGCCATGAATTTGATCACATTGCGTGATAAGTAAATTTGATAGTTTTGACTTAAAAAATGCACCTTTTATAATATTAACTGTCATCAGTAGCTAAGAACTGCCGATTCAGTGTCAAACTTATAAAATACCTAATACGCGTAAGGTTGACAGTCTAGTTCTGCTAGGCAATAATGCTTCCTACTTAGATCAAGTGAATATCAATAAATGTACGGGCTTCAGGAGTGAGCTGAGAGAATTCACCATTTAATTTTGTTCCTGATTATTGCTCTTGAACTTTAAGCTTCGTTCTACAGTACATATGGCTTCTTGCTTGTCTGCCTCAGCCTCACAAGCAGGCCTCGGCCTCACAAGCGAGCCTCGGCCTCACAAGCAAGCCTCAGCCTCACAAGCAAGCCTCATCCTCACACGCATGCCTCGGCCTCACAAGCTAGCCTCAGCCTCACAAGCTAGCCTCAGCCTCACAAGCAAGCCGCAGCCTCACAGGCAAGCCTCAGCCTCACAAGCAAGCCTCAGCCTCACAAGCAAGCCTCGGCCTCACAAGCAAGCCTCAGACTCACAAGCTTGCCACAGCCTCACAAGAAGGCCTTAGCCTCACAAACAAGCCTCAGCCTCACAAGCAAACCTCAGCCTCACAAGCAAACCTCAGCCTCACAAGCAAGCCTCAGCCTCACAAGCAAAACACAGCCTCACAAGCAAGCCTCAGCCTCACAAGCAAGCCTCAGCCTCACAAACAAACCACAGCCTCACAAGCAAGCCTCAGTCTCACAAGCAAGCCTCGGCCTCACAAGCAAGCCTCAGCCTCACGTGAGGCGAAGCAAACTCGAGAGAGTAGAAGTCTCACTCAAAATTAAACTTTCTTATTAACTTTTATTGATTTTTCTTGCAAAATTCTAATCCTTTCTTCTTCGAGCGTTTTTCCTTCCAAAACGAAAACAAGGAAAATTACGAAGAATTTGCTAACTTTGCTATGCGATACTAACGATCGGAGGTTAAGAAATGCATTCAAAACTTGCCGAAATTGTGGAAACTTTAAATTGCGGAAACTTTTCGTGTTGTGAATAGTTTAGGCGGATAGTGAACTGACGCTAAAGCAAAAGTTACTGAGAAAAGCCAGAACAAGTAGAAACATGGTCGGAAGATTTACTTTTTATTCTGTCCACAATCTTCAAGTTTAGCTTTTGTTCAAATAAAATTCAACCACAAAGATCATGCAAAGACCAGACGATAAGTCTTTTTAATGGCCAATTAAAACGGAAGTTCCATTAATAAATCTCAATTTTTTGTCAGAACAAAAAGCTAATCGTGCACGATTAATCACGAGCGGACCCGGTGCTCTCACTTTTAGTATTATTATTATCACTCAAAGAGAGAATGTTTTATTCATTTTTAAAATTTTCGTGCCAATGAACAATAATTTCTGTTGTTAATGCAGCAATCCATATCTAAAGCGCGCACCACTGCACTGCAGTTTTCCAGCCATGTTACGCTAGAGTTAGGACGCCATTTGCTAATTAGATGACTTTCCAGGGAATGACTTCCGAGTTGAGGCGTGCGTGACACCCCTCACGCACGCCTCACGGGCGACTGTCCTGGCCAGGCTTAGCTGCACTCTGGACTTAGCAAAGAAAACGTCCTAGCCAGGCTTAGCTGCACTCTGGACTTAGCAAAGAAAACTAGTTCTTGCTAGGCCTAGCTGGACTGTGGACTAAGCAAATTCGTCCTTGCCAGACTTAGCTGTACTGCAGACTTAGCAAAAAAACGTCCTAGCCGAACTCGAATGGACTGTGGATTTAGCACAAAATTCTTTTTTTGTTGGTTATTTATGAGAATTGTTTTTATTTTGCCCCGCTATGAATTACTTGTAACAAGTAACTGCTAAATGTTAGATATATTCCTTTCATTTCTATGAAGTCTCTGAAACTACATGAATAAAAAATTAAAAAAGGATCTGAAACTCCATGACATGCAATCAAGAAACAATAATCGATCTGAAACTACATGGTCAGAAATAAAGAATCAATGCAAGATCTGAAACTACATGATCAGAAATAGAGAATCAATGCAGGATCTGAAACTACGATCTGAATCTAAACGATCTGAAATTGAAGATCAATAAAGGATCGGAAACTACCGGAGCCTGTCTCACAGAGCAGCGGCCGATAATGCCTGTCGACCGGCAATCATCCATCATCGATACGGAGGTTAAACAAGAGATAAGCATCCTTCTCTGTCGGCAAGAGCTGCCATAATGCACTCGCTCTCACCAAGCCTCTCCTTGTTTGTTTACGTCGAGAAACCGCTGATAATCGCGCCTTTAAATCGACTTGAGCATTTTACCTTTGCGCGACGTACTCCTTGTGGGTATCGAGGGAGGGATCTTGTAGTGTCTCTTTCTGAGGTAAATTGTGGCTGAATGATAGTATCCTATTGCTGGAGTTTAATGATTGCATCCTATTGCTCGAGTTTAATGATTGCATCCTATTGCTCGAGTTTAATGATTGCATCCTATTGCTCGAGTTTAATGGTTGCATCCTATTGCTGGAGTTTGATGGTTGCATCCTATTGCTGGAGTTTGATGGTTGCATCCTATTGCTGGAGTTTATTGATTGCATCCTATTGCTGGAGTTTAATGGTTGCATCCTATTGCTCGAGTTTAATGGTTGCATCCTTTTGCTGGAGTTTAATGGTTGCATCCTATTGCTGGAGTTTAATGGTTGCATCCAATTGCTCGAGTTTAATGGTTGCATCCTTTTGCTGGAGTTTAATGATTGCATCCTATTGCTGGAGTTTAATGGTTGCATCCTATTGCTGGAGTTTAATGGTTGCATCCTATTGCTCGAGTTTAATGGTTGCATCCTTTTGCTCGAGTTTAATGATTGCATCCTATTGCTGGAGTTTAATGGTTGCATCCTATTGCTCGAGTTTAATGATTGCATCCTATTGCTGGAGTTTAATGGTTGCATCCTATTGCTGGAGTTTAATGGTTGCATCCTATTGCTGGAGTTTAATGGTTGCATCCTATTGCTGGAGTTTAATGGTTGCATCCTATTGCTCGAGTTTACTGATTGCATCCTATTGCTCGAGTTAACTGATTGTATCCTATTGCTCGAGTGTAATGGTTGCATCCTATTGCTCAAGTTTTGGAACGCTCACAGAAGAGATATTTCAGAACAAATCGAACGAACTATGTGAGAATTTTCATAGTTTTGATCTATAATTTTAACATAAACTATAGGTAAGAAAAAATAATTTGTTTTTAAAATGGTTCCAATGGTATGCTTAAGGCTTCGGAGAAATTAATGAAGAAATATTTTTAAGAAATCATAAGAAGCATTATCGAAAATGTAAAATCAGAATGCTGGAGTCTGTAACAGTTTACTCTTCAAAAGTTGGTAGAAGTTTCAATTTTTTCGGCTAGGAGTTTTTCGATTTTATTCTGCCACTTGACAAAGAAATATCCTTCCAAATAGATATACTTGGTACTGTAAATGTGATTGGTTTCTGACAACTCGTATATGGATAAAATCATTGAATTGCTGACTATATACTTATGAGGCTGCAAAAAAATTAAAGGTGTTCAACGATTCCAAAAACCACTTGGGTTCATATGTTCTTTTATTTAGAAGTCCCTTTAGATTTTCAACTCGATAAAATTCGTCGACGCTGTAACTTTTTATGATGAAAAACTGCGGCATAATTTTCTGATTATTTTCCAGAAATTGTTTTGATTGTTACGATTAGGTTCTCTCAAAAATAAGTTCACTAATTTAAACAGATGATTTATTGGACTATACCGTTCAGTTCCTTTGCATGAAACAGACTCAAAAAAGTTTACTAATTTAAACAGATGATTTTATTGGACTATAATGTTCTGTTCCTTTGCATGAAACAACATCAAAAAAGTCACTCTAAAATGGAAATTAATGAACGGAAATATCCCTCCTGAAGGGTCCGAATGAATAAAAACTTCTTGAAATGAAATCCTTCTTTTATATTCATTGGCATGGCAATTTCTGGGAAATTCCCTTATTTTTGTTTGTGTGAGTTTCAAACGATAACAACCAACATCCGTGTTCGTTTGTGTGACTTTTTTTACGCTCCCTTACTGGTCAATAGCATGAACAAAACGTCGTAGTTAAAAACTGTTTCCCTTGGCACAGTTTTCCAGCATTGTTTGAAGAAATTATGCATTCCTGATCATTATTTGAACAAATCTCAATTTCAAAAAATTAAACTAGAACTTAATAATGACGTAAAAATAATAAATCCCACTGTGATGTCCTTCTTTCAGACGAATTTCTCTCATAAAAAACATCGCAAATCACTTTCTTGTAAACATCACGGAGGTGATTATTCAGGAAAACCAGCAGGAAAAATGTTTCAAAGAGTAATTTTGGAAGCGCATGAAACTTGAAAACGATATGGGAAATGACGGTCGTTTTTCAGCTCAAGTTGAAGAGCGAAGCTGGTCGAGCGCAGCCAGTGGCTGAGATGGCTGAGCAGATGGCTGAGCAGATGGCTGGACCGTGGCGCTGGAAGGCTGGAGTGAAGCTCCGCCGCTCCAGCGGGCGGTGGCTCTGGAAGCTGAGAGCCTCAGTCGCCTCTCAGATATTGCGTGGAGGTGTAACTTGTTCTATCTCCCTGCTGCTCAGACTCTTTTTTCATTAACAGCTGCTCCTCTCTAAGTGATGCTACTTTTTAGCCCCGTCCTGCTTAAATTTCCCCAAAGTAACCCCCCGCTTTGCCCCTGTTACTCCATGTTTCGATCTTTCCCTTGTGCTTAGTTATTCTGCAGAATGCCCTTTAATATGAGCCACCGCGACGTTAAAGAAAATGGTGAGTGTGCGTAGTAGGCTCTGGAACGAACAGGTTGCAAGCGGAGAAAGACTTGCAGCGTGTGCTGCAAAAGCAAAGGAGAGTTGGAAATCTCCTCAAGAAACCGAAGGCTATTCGTACTTTGTATGGATCACGAAATAATTCACTGTAACCGAAATTTTCTGGTAAACCTAAACGAAAAACTGCTCAGAGAGGAATGGGTAATCCAGTTTGGGTCTTGATCCGTAAAATTAGTTTTATTGTATTCGCTTTTTGTTTCTAGCGGCTATTGCAGCTCTATATTGAGGTATACAACCTCAAACACCTGCAAATTTTTAAGACAGACACAAGTAAACTGCAGGTTTTTTATTAAAAGCGCACAGTTAGCACAAAAGGCGACATGGCACTTGTTTTTGGATTCAAAACTCATGCTTCCCTGCGTGATCATTTCATTTAAACCTAATTAATCAGTCACTCGCAATCCCTTGATAGTTTTCTATGAAGATTTTTCATTCAGGAAAGAGTATTCTGAACACTAAAGTAGATGATAAATATAAGTGACTGCGACACATACTTTCCTCTCAAATTTACCATAGCTCAATAACCAATGCTATTCTCACCTATTCACACTTTCCTCCCAAATTTATCATAGCTCAATAACCAATGCTATTCTCCCCTATTCATACCTTCCTTTCAAATGCATCATAGCTAAATAACCAATGCTTTTCTCACCGATACATACTCTCTTCTCAAATTTATCAAAGCTCAAAAACCAATGCTATTCTCACCGATACATGCTTTCCTCTCAAATATATCATAGCTCAATAACCACTGCAATGGCCGGCTCAAACTCAACAATTTGTGATTCCAGAACTCAGCTACTGCTTTGGCCAGCAATTCCAATAGGAATAAAATGCAAATTTGCATCCATTCAGAGGCGCTGCATCGCATTGAATGTTTGGGGCGGTTTTTCCTTGTGTCTGAGGAGCTCCGAGCTGCGGGGCAGCCTTTAGTTCTTCTCTTAAAGGCGAACTGCAGCAGCTCGCTGGCCCGTGCCTTCATAGAAAACAACGTTACTCCGTCTCGCTCAAGCAAACTCATCCCACCGTTTATACTTCCCAACTAAATTCACTATCCTTCGAAATTTTTGTAAACTCTATGTAATTCCGTACTGAATTAACTTTCTTTGGAAATTATTGTAAGCTCTCTGTAATTCTCAACTAAATTAACCATCCTTGGTAATCATTGTGAACGCGATACGCAAGATTTTCCTGTAAACTCCATGTAATTCCCAAGTCAAGTAACTATCCTTGGAAATTATTGTAAACGCTTAGTAATTTCCTATTAAATTAATTATCCTTGGAAATTGTTGTAAGCTCTTCGTAATTTCCAACTAAATTAACCATCCTTGGAAATTATTGCAAACACGACACGCGAGATTTCCCGTTAAAATTGACTTCTGCTTGACAGAGTTGGAGATTTAAATACAAAATTCATCCAAGAGATGAACGTATTGTGCAGGGCGAGAAAACCGAGGTGAATCAGTTAAAAATTTCAATCAAATGGAGTTCTTAATTTTAGGTTTTGCTGACAATTTTCAAATAAACATTGGAAAGAAATGAAATAAAAGAAGATACACATTTGGTTACCTGTTTGTGAAATATTTAAAGTCAACCGCATGGAAAACTGATTTTATTAGTTGATTTTTGTTCTACCACATTTTATTAAACTCAGAGCATATGAGACAGCAGAGAATGCATATTCTTAAGACTGATTAAATGAGTATTAATAATTCATATTGAGTTGATACCCAACTGGAAACCAGTTTTTTGCATCACTCGCACGGAGTCATAGGTGATTTCTAACGGATTTGTTTAGCGTACAAAATTCCAGTAGTTTCTAAAACAACTAAAATTAATTTTTCTTCAATTGAATCACGCAGTTATTATCTGCATTAAGTTTTCCAGACGTAATGTTATTTTATCTGGCGCTTGTAAAAGTGCGGAAGTAAGATCTGTGACATATCTTGGTAGACAAATATCAGTAGTAAAGCATCTGAAATTGCAAGAAATTTAAAAATAGCATTTTGTTGAACGAAGCAGAGAATAAAGACACAAGTTGGATCAAGGCATAAGAGTGTAAACCATTTAGAAATTAAAATTTCCCATTACTCTCGTAAGTTAACAGTGCTCTCTACATTTTGCGCAACAAGGAGAAAATAATCAATGATTCATCGTTTCCTTAATATTTGCTTTAAAAAGATCATGGAGTGAAGAAGAAATAAAGTAATGAAACTTTTTAGTTCACACCTGTAGTTGTGAGTGCATACGCCATCGAATTCGAAGTCTCTAAAGAAGTGCTCTGATGTTCTGTATTATTGACCAGGGTTGAACTTTCTCATGTTGTGCGTCTCTCGTTGTCATTAACGCGACTAGTTAAAAAGAGAGAAAAAAAGGCTAAAAGCAAATACAGTGTACAGTGTCTCGTGAGTCCCTTCTCATTATTTACCATGTACGCATAGTACTACTTATAATGAGTCACAGAAAAGGTTCGTAGTCTATGAGCACCTATTGAATCCACTCACCTGAAACTTTTGAATCTGTCTACTGCTCACCTTGGCAGCCCTCGTCCCTTCATCTGTACGGCCATGGTGAGTGTAGCTGGTGTGGAGGTGAAGTGTGGTGAGTGATGAAGTAGTGATAAACGGTGGTAGTGTAGTTATTGTGATGAAGTATTTGTAAATGATGTTAATGTATTTATAATGATGAAGTAGTAGTAAATGATGTTAATGTAGTTATAGCGATGAAGTAGTTATAAACGGTGATAGAGTAGTTATAATAATCAAGTAGTTATAAACAGTGATTATGTAGTTAGAGTGATGAAGTAGTTATAAACGGTTATAGTGTAGTTATAATGATGAAGTATTTATAAAAGTTTTTTGGTTGTCTATGTTTTATTAAATGTATTAAACTAAAAAAATTTCTTGATGGATGTTGGGATTTTTATAAAGAAAATTCGTTTTAGAACCAGCATTCATGAAAATTTGTACCTGAAACTGCTATTAGCAAAATGGGTGTCATAACGTTCTGTGGAATTTTTAATGTAACCATTAAGTTGATTTCGTTTTAGTGAGTTACTGAAGTTTCGATTCGGTCACGAGTGTTCGATTATTTCATTCTACCAAATCATACGAAGATGAATATTATCAAAATGTTTCTCTTGAGTCTGAATTTAAAGACGGTGTTTTTTCAGATAATTATATCTTCAAAATGCGGGGAGTTTGACTTGTGTGGTTTTCACTCAAAGTTATGTATAACTTTTCTAGCATCAGGAAAGGTTTTGAAAATTGGCATTAATGCAAGTGCAATTTATTTTGAGTTTTAGGCCTTTTTAAATTTCAAACAGTGTAAAGAATGCAATAATTACCCAAATGTGGTTCATTATTATTAAAATTGCTTGTCGGAAATTTTTAGTTCGCCCTAAAAAGTTCACGGAATGTAGTATAAACTAAAATGACCATTCAAGTGTTCTGTGTATTAAAATAAGCAAATTCCAATTCAGTCTCAACGTATTTTATTCCTCAAAGATCTTTCGATACCCAAATTGATGTTTTCATATATCGACTTTTAAAACTGGAAATTTATCACTCTCCAAATTTTCACAGAACTCCGCTGAATGGAATTGTGCATTTTCATTATTGTTTGAATGGAACGTATCTTACAATTTATGCTAAGCGAATTCTTAATCCTAAAATGTGTGCCCATTGACAGTTATATTTCAAATTCTGATTCAGCAGCTCTAGTTTCTTTGTCTTCGCTACTAGTGAAATTTTCCACAATTGTTACTCTTCGATATCCAGATTTGCAGTTTTCATAGAAGTAAGTTAAATGTTTGTTTTACTGTCCGTAGATTTTTTCGGTTACTGCTTCCACATCGAGAGTAACTTAAATGCTAGATGTAATGTCCGTAGATTTTTCCAGTTTCAACATCGCTCAGTAAGTGTCTATGCGACTTAGGCCTGCACTCATGAGGAAAAATTTTGCGTTTTTTTGAAACAAGCTTTCATTTAGTGTAATTTATTGAAATTAAATGCTATTAATTGGTATAGACATTTTTATTCCTCTAGTATAGAATGCAAATAAATCATAGATACAAGTGAAGAAACGCATAAATAGAATATACTGAAAATTTTGGCCGTGAGGAATTGTGATATGTATCTAAACTGTATAAAAAATAGAGTGTATAAAATATATTTATTCGATTAGGGAATAAAGCACACAAACTTATGTATCTTGGAACAATGCAGTGTGCCTGCTTATGCTCTGAAGACATGACGCGACTTGAAGAAATTTTTAGCAAAAAAATTTCAGTTTTTTCAAGGCACAGTAGCCCTGTGCTGTAGGGTGCACTAACTCAATTAATCATATTTCTAATGTAATAAATAAATGGAACAACATTTTTATATTTTTATCCCTTAAATTCTGAAATTTAATTCCGAGTTCGATTTAAACCTCTTAGCCATAGCTTTATCCAAGTATATTCCATTGAGCTTGTGAAATCTTAAATTCTTTGATGCTATCTTATATACAATTATAAGCCAGTTGAACTCCGGTGGTTATTTATCTGTAAAACTAATTCACTATTCTGTTATTATACGGGATGATTCCTGTTATGAGCGGTTTCAGATTACAAAAGAAATTTCCTGCTGCATCCAATCGCCCGCAATGGATTATTTTTAAGCAATTGAGCGTGAATTCAAAATATCATTGAAGATTTCCTTTTCAGATTGATTGCTGCGAGTGCGTGTGTCTCTGTGCAATTGCACTAGGTGATTTAGAAATCTTTACAAATTATACCTACCGAGATAAAAATCGATGCTACATCTCCAATTAAGTCTTACAGTTCAGCTCTGTGAAGAAAATTCAAGACGATTTAGCACTGTGCAATCGCAAATAAATATTGCCACAGCAAATCGATTGTTGCACTAGAAGTTCAGTGCAGTTAGGTGTCGCTCAGTGGTGCTCACTGTCAGAATTACTGCAATTTTGCACGCAGCCTCGGTACTAGAAATCTATGGTAAAAGCACACAGGACTTCTGTGTCACTGTACAGCTAGTGCTTCGTTTCGCTTTTGACAATTCATAGTTACTGCTGCAGTGCGTCGCCAGTGTTTAATTAGGCGGAATTATTCCTCCTAAAATTTTATAACTCGAACCGAAATATACATCTATTCCGCATGATTATTTTCATCTTTTCAAGTGCTAGTAACCGTGGTGGTATTCAGTAGATTATATATTATCTTTGTTTTACACAATTGAAAAATCTTCCCATGGCAGCCAAAATAAATGTTTTCAGGGAATGCCTAGCCCTCACGCGCCTAAGTTTGTTTAGTTATTTTCTAATTTAGCATCGTTGTTTTAGATCAGTCACAAAACTGAGAAGTACGTCTTTGTCCACTCATAACATAGGCATCAAGATCTGTTTCAGTAAAGTTGCTTGTGGTTCTTTAAAATCATTTATGTCTTTCATGTTACGATACACCAATTTTGTCCACCAATTCAAGGTTTGGCATCGCTCACTAAACTGCAAAATATACCCAAGGATTAAATGAAAGTCAAGAGGTCTAGAAATTTCAAGGTAATAACTGTATTTAATGATTCAACAAGTATGCGAATTATAATTCTAGCACTGCACGTCTATCACGTATGTATATCACGTTCAGCTAACTTACATAATCATGCCCGTCAGGCTGAGGAAATATAATGGAGAAGTGGTCGACGCCCTATGAGCATAGGCTTGAAGATCAAATGGCGTAGTTCATTCAAGAAAAAAAGTGAAGTCAAGGCAAGCAAATTGTAAGTGACTTCAGAAACTGGTGCTCGAAATCTAGAAATATGCTACAATAATTTGAGAGCAAGAAATATATTCAAGTACCTTAGATCGTAATTGATTACGTTTCCTTACACATAAAAAGCAGAATAAATCTTACATGATGTGGTATGGCTACGAATGAATTAAGGAGAAGCAGCCAAATTAAAGATTTCCTTTCCTCATGCTCGCGATTTAAAATCTACAGTAACATTTTCTCCGTGACTGTAAATTGCCCAGAAACGGAATTCTAAGCCGGTCTACAAATTATTTTGGTTCTGCTAAAATTTAATTTTGGAAATATAATTTAGCCATCACGATCACTCAGCATCTGGAGGCCCAACAGTTTTTAGTATAAAAAAAGAAATATGCAAATTTTGGTGAAAAACAATGTGATAATCCTCATCATCTTTTAATGAGCTCTAAGCTCAATACATAGCCCTGAAGCTTCTGGAATCTGGAGAAGCTTTTGGTGTTAATGCAAATAGAATGTCAAGAATTGAAACAACGACTAATTTCCTACTTTTGCAACAACATGTCCATGGGAAGTCCCAAGGAGTTACTCAGCAAGAACGAATAAAAAAAAATGAAATGTTGATCGTGAAGGACGAGCGGCTAAATCTTGCTCATGAACATTGAAAACTTGTGACAGCGAGCTACATACAACACGAATAAAATCGGCCCGATTTTAACAATTTGAGTCTCTGCGGTGACACCAGCAAAATACTCAACATGTTCCACATGTCTCGAGTTCTAAGCAGTTAGACGAAGACTAAGATTTACATTTGAAATCTGGGAGATTTACCCCAAAAAGATTACTCTAACCTATGCAACTAATGAAAATATGGCTTATTCTTGATGAATAATACCATAAGTATGAATTCAAAATATAATTTTTTTCAACATGAATTTAAAAAGAGACTATATGCTACATCACTGGGAACAGAAATTATTGCTTAAACGATTAACGTCAAACATCTTATTACCTAAGCGGAAGCAACACTATGTTCAATGCTGACAATCCATTGTAAATATAGAATCCTAACAGAAAACTGACAAACATCTGTAGAAAAGTTCAAAAATTTTCGTGGTGACAATGAGAATGGAGGACGAAGTTCACCATAGCTAAAGATTTGAAGTAACTAAGGCATGATGAAGGCTTACGAAACACACGACATTTAAGGTGAAAAATGGACGCGCACTCGCTTAAAAAGTTCTGTGGGACACACAAATATTTAAAAAAGTATATCAAAGAACCGAACTTCACTAACGTCAATACGTGCAAATTATTGTAGCTAAATAATGTGAACAGCAATAGAAACATTAAACGATATTAAAATGCCCTAATTCACGTCTAGTATTCAAACAATCTACACCTAGAGCACATGTTGGCTAGTACTCCGTATGAAAGCTCTATATGCTGATCATTTATTCATATGCTAAAGCATTTATTTACATTGGAATGGTACACCGTGCATCCTTCTTGCCTCAATATTAAAGCTGGGTCTTGGGTATATCCTAAATCTACAAAAGCAGGAATTTCTCGATATTGAGAAGCGGTTTTCAGTGATGATAAGCAGATCCTTTCTCTCAAAAAATGATGGGATATTATTTCATTTATTTCTAACATGTAGAAAAGCAGTTCCTAGCATTCTAGAATTAGGGGATATAATTCTCACTATTTCTAGAAAAAGGAAAAACAGTTCCTAGCATCCTAGAATTAGGGGACATAACTCCCATTATTTCAAGAATGAGAAAAGCAGTTCCTAGCACGCTAGAATAAGGAAAAATAATTCCCGCCATTTCTATAATGAAGAAAATCAATTCTTAGCATTTCAAAACAGTTAGAACAACAGTGTTTATCATTTATGTGACGAGGAACAGTTTCAAGCTCTCAAGCTTTTGAGTGAAAGAACTCAGTTTTTTTTTTGGGGAAAATAACATTATAGAATTTTTCCACTATTAGTTTTCTGTTTATTTAACTGGTCCTTAGATAATCGAGAATGCGCATTTTGCTTTCCGGACTGCAAGAAAAAATTTGATAATTATTTTGTGTTGTTTGGGGATTCACACTTACATGGATCGCCGGTCGATGTAACGATTGCCTGACATTTGCAAAAAGTAAGAAATTCATTTACATTGATTTTGGAAATATTAAATGCCATGAAACGTTTGAACAAAAATTAAGTTAAATGTGAGATCTTTAAAATGACAGTCAAGTCAAGACAGTCAAGAGTCAAGTGACGGTCAGGTCAAGCCCGGTCTGTTAGATAACAGTCAAGTTAAGTCAGGTTAGTCAAGTGATGGTCAAGTCAAGTCAGGTCTGTTACGCAATCCTGGAGTTTCTTTTTGACAGTCGTATTGCTATAATTCATTTTTAGATAAAATGAATAAAAAGCGAAAGCGTTATTTCTTAAATGAAGGCCTTCAAATTGAATTGGATTTTCTGCGCCTGCAAAAGATAGTAAGGGAACATTTTAAGCTCTTAATTGATTTTTTTTAAATTTCTAAATTTTTTTGCATGTCACTCATAATTCTGGTGCTCATACCTGGTAATATGGGATATCAAAGATACAACAAATATTTGAGAAAGATTATATGGATTAGGAAATTCTTCAATGCTTGTCCTGGTAATTAATCTGTGCAATTATTAACTTTACTAAGCCGTCAGATGCGTCGAGAGATACATGCAATTTGAATTGTTTTCGTGTGATTCAAATTGTCGAATTATATAGAATTAAAATAAGTTTACATGGAATTTAAAATTGTCGATATTGGATGCTAAAATATTACATCATTGCTTTTCATAGTTACTATCAAAAGACGAGCAACAAGACAAATTAAAATCCCGAACTAGGTCATTTATTTCATCTTCAGCATCCGTTATTTCCATAGCTTTTCATATGAGAATGTTCAGTTGTAACAACTTCTGCAATTTACTTGCATTTCCCAATTAAGTATATCTTGAAAAATATGTTCGTCAAAATTTACGAGCTGATAGGCATCGAATATTTTAGATATTCGTACATTTCGAATCTTTCAAATCAGATGAGATTTCACAAAAAATAAGAAACCTTCCAATCTTAAATTTTCTATACGTGAATTGAATGTTTATCAACCGGCATTAATTTAACTAAGCATCTACAGGACACTATGGCACTCGAAAATTAAATATCTCTTATTAGGTCGCATATTTTGCAAAGCGCTCTTATAGTAAAGCGAATCATGAAATTGTCATGATTTAAATTTCATCTACGTCATCACAGAACAGTTTCTACATCAGCAACGAGCAGGGCAAAGATTTCCTTAGTCTAAGGTCTTTTCACAAATATTCAGGTTTTTATAAATAAGTGCACTAGAAGAAAAATTCACTCGTGAAATTCGTACTTCGAGTCAAGCGAGAAAGTCATGAGGGAAAAGTGCTCAGGGAAGTCTGCCACACACATGTCAACATTTTAGTTGCATTTTAGCTTGATTTATGCTTTTTTAGCAAGAATTTAGTGGTGTCAGCAAAACTATCAGTGGTGTTCAGCAAGATTTTAGTGGTCTTGTAGCAAGCTTTATTGCTTTTTTAGGAAGATTTTACCGGTCGCTTAACAAAATGTTAGTGGCTTTAATCAAGATTTTAGTTTTCTTTTCACAAGATTTTAGTGGTCTCTTAGAAAGATTTCAGTGATCTTTTGGCAAAATTTTAGTGAAATTTCAACAGAGTTCAGGTTGTTTCTCACAAAATTTCATCCTGGCAAAGCGACCGTTCAAACACTGCTGAACGTCAGAACTTTACTGAACACCCTAACCTTCAATGTCTAATCCCTCACTTGTCATCTAAGCAGTTTTATAACTTCGCATGTTATTTTCAATTAATATAAGGGAGAGTTACTTCACTGATGTATTTTTCACTACCATGTGCACCAACTCCGTTCTCATTTAAAGGCTGAGGATGGGACAGTAGTTATTCGTAGTACGTAAGTACAAGCGATTTAAAATAATCGTCTTTTTCTACAAGAATTATTTAGCTCTCTTATCAAAACCATGATGGGTTTAAGACAAAATTTCAGACAACGAGTATTCCCCGACATCCAAAAAATTTGTGTAAATGTTGCAATGACCAAGGTCAGTGTGCGAATAATAATCCCACTACAGTTTCGAAAATATTGAAGAGTTTTAAATGTTAAAATCAGGATGCCGTCATCCCTAACATGAATTTTTAGTCGTAATACGACTATAATCGTAGCTGGCTCGCGGTACTTGCAAAACGTTATCCCTAATACAACAAACTTTTTGCCCTTGATCAGTGAAAATTTAAATTTGAAATAGACATATTCAAACCTCTGTTTGTTTCCTGAACAAATCAATCGGATGGAAGGGTGAACTCTTAGAATACCGAGACGTATAATTGAAGATCGTTATTTGCGATTCAGATTCATGGAAAAGTGCAAACCTTAACGAATACAAGAAGAAAGTGAATTTTAATATGCTCGTAAAAAAGAAATAACTAACTCGGAAACTTCAATTTCACTTCTCTGACTGATATACAGTAAAATTTTACTACAAAAGCACTTTGGAAACCTGGAACTCGGCAGCAAATTTTTCCAGATGTTATTACACGAGTTTGAACAAAGCCCTACAGCGTGAACTACTAAACCTCAAATACTCATTCACAAAAAGTTACATCTAAGAAAATTCAAGAATCAGAGGATTTTTGTAAAGAAGAACGTCTTATAAGCTTAGTTTCTTCCGATGAATTAGCACCTGAGAATGTAGTTGAATCTTCATTGAGATTATCAGGAGAGAGAGGGTGCTGGATTTCTCTGACCTGGGATACATTTGTGCCATTCGAATCTACGTGGGATTTGTCAGAGGGCGTTTTCACCAACGGCGGCAAAAACGAGTCTTTTCTTTTATCTGAAGCTATGTCTATTTCTGTAGTAGAAGTGCTGGTGGTAGGTTCGGTGGAGAGGTCTGTCTCAGCTGTGGTGTTCTGGGTGGAAACATTTGTCAGAGATGCGGACAGTGTCGCATCACTTACAGACTCCGCAGGCACTCTAGTCATTGCTGCCCCGCACATACACACGGGGATTCTTTGTCTACCCATTAAAGGATCTTTCAAAATGCTAGCGTTAGACGCAGGGGCGTTTAACTTACAGTTAACTCGGGAGCACCGAAGAACCGTGTTTGCATTCTGATGGTCGAGGAGGGCGTCGTTCAGGAGATTTTCTTCGGAATTACCCCGGCTTTCTTGGCCATCAAAATCGGCCATAAGGTCTGCCAAAGGCGCCCGTGGAATTTTGCGGTTAGGCATGGGTGAAGAGGGTAATTTTTTGTGGGGCTTCCTGTCGTTTTCGTTGCACTCACTTTCAGTGAAAGCAGCGAATTTTACAGGAAAGGACTTTTCTTTCCTAGCGGTGGACCCTGAGGCAATGTCTGGAATAAGTTGCTCGGTCTCTGGATCTTTGTTTTTTAGGATCGACTTCCTAGTGTCGGATCCCACCGGTGTGGAGCCCCCGTGGGACTTTAGGTGTGGTTTGCTAGAGATGAAACCTGCCAGGGAGTAAAACCAATAAAATCAGGAAATGTGTTTAAAACAAGCGGAATATATCTGAAAGCGTCAAAACACAAAAAAAATATGATGAATGTAACACGAATTTGTTGAAGTTTGGCGTATCCAATTGTAAGAAAGGAAGAACTTGGACACTTGCAAAATTTTGAAGATATATGTTGTAAATTTGGCCCACAGTTGAGGAAGTGAACATCCTTAAACTTTTCCATACGATAAAATGGTCCCGTATCCAAATTTTAGCCCTCGCAATTCATCTGAATATATCACTCTCGTAATTTAATGTTGAAGAAAACATGTACAAATGAAAGCTTCATTCATTTGGGGCTTGTACTTCAAGTTCGTGAATGGAAATATCTTATAAACGTTTGTATTTTTTCACTGCTTCTATTAGGTCATCAAAACCTCGTAAAATCACTGACCAAAATTATAGGTTTTACAATGAAAAAAGTACATTAGATTTAAGATAGCTTGATTACCTGAAAACTTATGTGCCCGAACTGCAACAATATGAAATAGAATATTAGTTGGTCTCTCAATTAGTCAGAAATTAGATATGTTTGGTCATTTAAACAAAACAATACATGTACAAAGAATAATAGACTTTTTTATTATGATCCCGTCCAAAGTGCAGACGGTAATGATACAAAAAAAATGATTCGTGAATGAATTTTAATTCATTGTAAAGTGATAGCATACATCCATGAATTACAAGTGAAAATTTTGCACTGAAAGCTTCAAGTTATTTCAGGAATGACAAACTTTTTTCTCTTAGTGTTAATAAGCGAAGATATTTTTGAAAACCTTTTAAGAAACACACAGGATAGCATAAATTAGAATGGCCTAATAACTGTACACAAATTTCAATGCTTACAACTGTACATCAACGAAAGTAATTTGAAAATTTAGTTAGGGAGCCTTAGAGTTAAAAACCAACCGGCAGGGGCAAATGGAAATTAACAATGTGATTAGTTCGTAAAGCTTCTATACATGAAATTTCTACAAATTTACATGATTTAAAATGTACATAATCCAGAAATAACTCGTTCCACATCCAACAGTTACTTATTTGAAAAAATAGAGAGCTAGTTAGTCACACATTCAAATTTCATCGGAATCAATTACCTGTCATGTAAAACTATGACAAAATGAAAATTTTTCGATTTATTAACCTCATCCGCGTCATGAATAAAAGTATTTATAAATGAGAAGCAATGTTAGGTCGTAAAAAAACTCACCAGTTGACACGAGCGCAGGATGAGCTGCAAATTTGTACATGAGAAAGCTGCTTGTTCGCATTTAATAAAGATATTCCAAATTGTAAGTAAGGATCTCACAGCGAAGCTCTTGATACAACCGACACTGTGGAGAGTTGTCAACCACAGCATCCCTGTCTCAGTCTACAATTCAAATTGTAAGAGGAAGGGATTTTCTTTAAGATTTCTACGGATTTTAAGGTTCTTTAAAGAGGAAGAAAGTAAGGCAGGAAGGATGGACTTACTGGTGTTAGTTGTGGTGGGCAGCGGGCCAGATCGTGAGATGTTCGAGTGAGATCCGCGTTCCGGTTTGCTGCGGTCTACCTTCTCCAGCAAACGTGAAAACGGCCCGTGTGTGCCCTGCAACGGCCGTATAACGTGTGACTCGACCGTTAATGACCGTTTATTGGGCCTTTTTCCTCTCCCCCTTTTCTCCCCCTTCCACCCCTTCCCTTCCGGCGCTGTCAAACAAGTACTACCCAATTCTTTAGACGAGTAGACTTCAGCTCTCGAATCACCTTTGTTTACTTCCAATGGACGATGCTCGAATTTGTACTTTGTTTTACTATGAAGCAGACGATTTGCTGAACTGCCTGCCAGTTTTGTCTAATCTGAAAGAATTCGAACCTTCGTTCTAGATTTCAGGCGAGCTTTTGTTTGGATGCTCTCCAGTAAAGAAGTGAGCCTTCTATTTCGTAATAACCGACTGACTAATTATAACTGGCTATCCAAAAATAACTGACTCTCCAAAAATAAACGGCTGTTCAAATAGAATTTGAACTTTCAAACGAATTAAATCATTCGTTCGTTCATATGATGTATTTCTAATCACATTTAGTCTACCATTCGTTTTATATTAAAGTTTTTGAGTGCATTTGAGCGCTATTTTCTGAAAACGTCGTTCGATTAATTTAGTCTGTTTTTACAGGCTAGGGCTCCCATATTTCCCAACCCTCTTAAATCAAAATTTTTTCAATAATTTAACTATATTTTCATCTAATAAGAGCTTTCGTCAATTCCAAAATATTTTTTGAATTAAACTGACGGAAGGTAAATTAAATATTTGGCTTAGTTTTTCATAAACATTGGATCAAATACATTCGAAGCCCTAATAAACAAAGGATTTCAATGTCTTTTGTGCACTTAAGTGATTTGAAAGGAAATAGAAATTTAAATGCTATGAACTAGTTAAGTGTACCTCCATCGAAATCTTATTGAAATTCTTTTATTTGGATTCGAACTTTCTTGTCAAAATTAATGTAACTGTATTGGATGATTCTTCTGTTGAAATTTTAATCAGAGCATCTAACGCAACACTTCACCGTACAAAAATCAATAACATAAAACTTTTACTAAAATTTAAAAACCTATATTTCTTAGGACAGTAAAAAACTTAGATTTCCATGATCTTCAGATTTATGGTAAGCTGTAAAGACCTCTATTTCCTGTGATGATAAATTTCTCTTGATCTACAATACCGGCTTTGAAGGTAGATTTGAGAATATTGTCTGAAGATTTGGGTGATTAATTTTAGGTCGTGACGTTTGGGATAAAATGAGCTAGAACGTGGTTGCTTGAATGCTTTTTCTGGGAAAGGTGGGCTCAGGGTGAGGTATACTAATTTTCGGTTGGATTTTGTGATGAAACAAGCTTTGTAAAAACAAGCCCGAGATTTTGTTTATTAATTTTCAGTCATGATTTAAGATTAAGCGGGAGCAAATGCAAGCTGATATAAGTCGTTAGACACGGTGGAGTGCACTTGAGGGCGTTGAAACAAGAGGGAGGTTCACTAGCTGAGGTAACGCAGATAGTGTGTGCGGTGAGACACTGTGCAGTTCTATAAATGTTTATGTTTTGCGGCGCCTGAATGTCAGGAGTACATTGTAATTAGGAATTCGAAAATTTTCGTTGAGGCATGCTGAGTTCTTAAGATATTTCGCTGGTGTAAGTTTAAAGTATAGAATGTTTGGAAAACGTCGTAAATGAGAATGCAAAAATTTTCGTTGAGACACTGCTATTCCTTAAGATTTTGCTGGCTGTGTTTAAAACAATGAATGTTAAGAGAACGTTGTGAATGAGAGTTGGGAAATTTTCGTTGAGATTCTCCAGAATTTTTGTGATATATGACAATTTATGTTTACAAGTGCAGAAAGTTGGGAAAACGTTGTAAATGAAACTTTGAAATTTTCTTTATTTATTTACAGTGTTCCCAAACATGCTTCTTATATAGGAAGATATTCCCAATTAAATATGTACAGGAAACCCTAGGATTCTTCGTTCTCATTATTGGAACACTTAGGTACAAAAGCCTAAATTGATTACTTAACTCATCCTCTGCAGCGTGTACATCACGTTTACTACATCTACATCTACTAGTACATTGCAAAATGCGAGAACTAGTTGCGTGACGAAATCATCAACCGACAATGTTTCATTAATGATCATATTTATTATTTATATTGGAATGAAGCAAATGTTTTATTGCTTTCATTGCACTTTGAAATTAAATTCTTGCATGTATGTATGATAAACTCAAGAGTCAAAGATAAGATAAATCTCGACAAATTAAGATATTGTATAAAACTTTGCACGTCGTCAAATACGTGCAGTTATACAACATTTAAAAGTTTTTTTATATAATCATAATGTGAAATTGAAGACCCTAACCCATACGAAGTATTGCTATCATTTCAAAATGTGATAAAATTGAAGTTTTCTGTATTGATTCTAACTATTTTCACACTCACTGTATATTAAAATAAAGGTGTGTTTGCACAATGGATATCCCAAACAATTCTGAAGTGAGGGAAAGGTTAAGTCTCCTAATGATTTCAAATAGCAATTATTATTCGATTATGTAATAATTCAAAAAACAATTATTACATGGTGTACTAAAGTTCTGGTATGTTTGCAACGATGAAGAACTGCTCTCATTGTGAAGTGTATCTACTCGAGAACACAATGTTCGTAAGGTTTGAAAAATAGTTCCTATTCGAAGACCAAGTGCTCATTTCTTAAATGTCAAATTTTGTTTATTGTAATTCTTAAAAACATTTTGAAACTACGTTTGCCTCATTCAATGTCTTTTAATAATACATAAGCACACATTCCTTAACTCTGTCCTTGTTTCTATAAGCATTTTTGCATTTTTATTACTTCGACCCGCTGTTGTGTACTTTTGCTAATTCCCTTGATGAGCGTTGCAATTTATTTCTACGTCTGCACCTGAGAAATTCAGTGTCGCATATCTCGAGCTCTAAATATTTAATTCTTTTGATAGTGTGAATGATGCGGCGGTACGACATAAATCGAATGGTTTTGATAATATTTAATTGAGTGAAAATTTTCTTTCTGTCCATAATTTTTAACTTGAATTCAAATGAGTAATAGGCATTTAATAATAACAAACTTTTCAAACTCCATTAACGCTCAAATACCTAACTCCAGCGTAGTTTCCCTTTCCTAAATCAAGCTTCATCATTAACAATACAATTTAGCTTGAATAGACTGCACCAGTTAATATCTCTGCATCAACGAAATTTCTCTGCATTTTTCAGCTTAGAAGTTTTCGTCCAATCTCATCGTATTTCTCACCTACAGAATAGGAAAATAAAGAAACTCCCCTCTTGCTTGCGGGTGCGCTAGTGACATCTTACCTTCTCGCAGTGATAAAGAGAGTGCGATCACCGTGGCCTAGGGTGCGGCCGTCGTGGCTGAGCGTGCTCTTGCTAGACGTATTTATGACAAGTAACATGCATGCTAACTTGTGCCAACCCCAGCACCAACGCTCGCTTTCCGCACCAGTATTGGCGAAGTCGATCTCATGAGGCCAAATGAACGAGCCCAAAAGCTGAATTGGTACCTGTCCAAAATATGAGTAGGTACTAGTCTAGTAGTTGAATTGGTATAAGTTTAATAGTTGAATTGGTGTAAATCCAATAATTGAATTTGGACAACCCCAATAGTTCTATTGGTGCAAAACCACAATATGAGTAGGTACAAGCCCAATAGTTAGATTGGTACACACCCAGTAGTTGAGTTGCTGTTGCGGAAAGGCATATTGGTGCTGAGCTCACACGATTTTCTAGTACGAGTGCAAGTGATTTCGATTTGCGTCGAAAGTAAAAAGTGCAATAACGTCTTTTCGTGCCCAGCTGTGTAGCTCTTATCAGGGTCAGCCTCTATCTTCCCCAGACTAGACATCAGCATGTTTGTCCGTACATACTCGTGCATACTTCAGCAAAAATGGGTTGGCGAGAGAACACGTTTTCAAAAACTCAATGTTCACTCAGTATTAAAGTTTACCGGAAGTCAACCTCAACAAAATTAATGGCAAAAATTATATCAAAAAAGAACGAATTTTAGAATTTAATTTTGATCACAAATGAACATACAAAAACAGACATTGATGCGCCTGACAAAAATTTCTACCAAAACGTTTGCCCAAAATGTTAGAAAAACAACTAAGGGAACCTCTGCATCTATATTCTGGTAGGTGTTAGAGGCGCAGCTTTATGTCAACCGTAGAGTAAGTGAATGCATTCAACATTATCTAAAGAAGGCAGCTACTCTCGATACGACGTAAAGAAATCATAACACTACACAGAAGCAAGACTGTAGGTTTACTCGGTTATCGCATCCAGCCATAGCTATACAAACGGCAGTTAGGAAGAAGCCATGGGAAGACACAGAGTACAGAACACGTACAGGTAAAGAGCTAGGAATGAAAGAAGGTAGATCGTACCTCCTGGAAACGAGTTCTGCGGTGTTTAGGAAGAGGCGAGTCTTGTAGAGACGAATAGCTCCCACCCAACAAACAATCAGTGCTTCTGGTGTCATCAAAACTGTCGGTCATGTACGCTTGTGGTCGGAGAACCGTTTTCTTGGGGGAAATCGTCCGTAGGGGAGAAATTGTGGAGCTGGCGGGAGACGAGAATTTGTTTGTCGTCGGAGGGGTAGTAGGAAGCCTTGGGTCGTCCAAGGGGTTGACGTAGAGGTTGGAGTCCCTGGACTGAGGGGCGTCTTGGCCTGAGGACTCGGCGGTGAGGTCCGCCTGAGAAGGGAAGGGGTGGGTGGTGCACGAGGCAAACGTGTCCGTCGAGTCCATGGATGCGAGTTCGGGGGCTACGTTTGATCTGTTACCTTCATTGTCCTTTAATGGTTTGAGTTCTATGAGGGGAGGTGCGTAGTGTTGGGGGGCGGTGAGGGGAGCGGGGAGCTGGTGGTCCAACAGACCCCCCTCTGCATCGAACGCTGCTGCTGTGTGGCCCTGCAAGCAGCCCTCGTACCGTCAACTCCAAATTTGGGTTTTGGAGAACTTGTCCCACACACAGGAAATGGCTTCGGCTACCTCATCAGGTTCTGAGGCTCACAGTTTCTCAATGTTTAAAGTTAACATTCGGGTTTGTGCCTTCAAAAGTGATGGATTTGAAGTTTAATCAGTTTTTCATTTTGAGAATTACTGCGAGAGCTCCAGCGTCGGCCACAACCTTCACGGGTGGGTAGACAGGGGGAATTGAGAGAGGAAACTTTGAAATTGAGAAGATCAGGGACTGAGGGCGTGATTCAGGGTGAGAAAAACAAAACAGTTGAGTTGCAGGGGAGTTTCGAAGATGCACGTGGTAGTGAAACAAGTATTAGCTATCAGCTGGATGGATATTTGCTTGGTGGCAAAACTTTCCTCATGCTATTTCGGAGTCGTTAGACTTGGTTGCCATTCACGCCAATATGTGTTAGTGAAGAATTTCCCAGTCGCGTTCTGAACAAGAATGCACGCAAGAAAACCGTGTGACAACAAAATAGAATTTCAGTCGATACAAGACGGATTGACTCACGGGCAGTGCTATCATCTGAGTAGCTTGACACACTCCAAAGCTGTTGTAAGTGCAAGCATTGCGGCCTCACGCTCAAGTCCGTACGGTGAATGTCTTTCTTGGCCCACGATGGTCAACCGAGTTTTGAGTCTTTGATTGGGATTCGAATTATGGAAGAGTGTCCTCAGTAAAACTCTCCAATTTGCGCTTCAGAAAAATTACACGTCACCAAAAAATAGAGGCAGATTTTAACATACTGTAGTGTGATAGGGCTTTCATTTTGTAACCAGAAGAAATCGAAAAAACGCAACACTTTACGAGGAGTTTTGCGTTTTTCTCGTAAAGTCTTGCGTTTTTCTCAATATCTTCTGGTTATCGAGAAAAAGACAAGACTTTACGAGAAGATGTCAAGAAAGGCACTCACCATGCGTGTCAGTGACATGTGTGACTGACAGCTCAAACTGAAATGCACGCGTGCCGTACTCTGGCATGCACAAGGCAGTCGTTCGAAGTGAGGATTTGATTTCCGTACGGTACAAAAATTTGCACAAGTGCACTTAAATTTTGGGGGCTGCCTAGTCAGTTGCTTTCAGAATCTGTACCAAAAAAGTGTGTTGAATCATTGTTAACGCATTGTCTGGACCGTACCTGCCTAATCAGGACAGGCTGGTCGCATTTCTCTGGCAACAATCGCAATTCTTGTTTGACTTGTGACAATAATGTTATTCAAATGAAATTTGATCATTCTTCGACATTCTTCATGCTAGCTTTTAGTTAAAAGAAAATGCTTAAATCGGTAACTCAGTGAGTCACTTCCGTTGAAATTAAGCAATTTTAATGACACAATGAGACATTTGGATAAATTGAGGTTGTGTATTAGCGAAATTTTCAACTTTTCAACCTACACAAGCCGAAGATACTCCTGGTAGATTTTGCTTGCCCAGACACCTACTGTTTTTTTATATTTAAATGTGAAAAACTTTGAATAAACGCGTATGGGTTTCACCAAACTCAACATCGATCGCTCGATGTTTTCCGTAATCAACATTTCAAAATATAATTGCTGATTGCCATCTTATGTGCTGTATATTTTACACTTTAAAATTAGTTACTGCTTTTCACTTAATGGGTCGTTCATTGTGTTCCATATTTATAAAAAATTTTGAGAAGTGATTTGAGATAATCGAAATTTTATAAAGTAAAATATTTATAAGGGAAAAAATTTATACACTGTTGCTTTGAGCCCCCTACTATATATGACAGCTACAGGAAAGTGAGACACCACTTAAGTTTTAGGGTTAATTGAACCCCAGTTCTTTCACTTAAATCAATCTCCCATTAATGTAAACCCAACCGATGATGCTCTTATTTTACGGAACCCGTATGTTTGGTATTTGGTTGTTCATTTATGCATTATATTTTAGGAAAGAGTCCATGAAGAGCTTTATGAAATTCCTTACTTTCTCACTTAATCAAATAAGTGAAATGCAGGGTATTTTTTTCATTAAAACGAGTCAGCAGAGCGATCGATGTTAGTTTGATACATTAAAATTTCAAATTTTGAAGGATTCGCAAATTTCGATTTTTTATACATATGTGCATTAATTTGGAATTTTTAAGTATCCGATAATTACGAATTTTAAGAATTCAAATTTTCCAATTTATTAAAAATAAAAAATTTCACATTCATAATAAGATAAAAAATTCTGAATTTTCAAGAATCCAAAATTTTTGAATTTTTAAATGCCCAAAAATTCAGAATTCTGAAGGAACTGAAAACTCTCATGTGTCAGGACTCGCCTAGAAGTTAAAAAAATTGGTTTATTTGCACTTTCTTAAGCAATTTATTTCTATTTTTCATGCGTAAAATTTCTAGAGTTAGGGCCATAAGTCGAATATAGCAATTTGAAAATTCAAAGTTGCATTTGTAAAACACAAAATTAAACATGAATGGATGAAAAATACTTTTTCATTGTAGTCACACCTCAAAGCGACAAACTTCAGTTCTAAGCTCAGACAGAGGTTTCAACTTTGTCCAAAGGCATAGGTTTTCAGAAGCATTTGAGGATTGAAGTTTCTCATCTTGGAATACTACACAAGTCCCATCAAAATTACCGCTGTAACACCTGCAATAAGATCATTCACAGGATTGCCAGGCTAGTCTTTTTCCATGCCAAAATCTTCAAACTTGGACTTTCCATAAAAAACTAAGTCATGAAGAGCTCTCAGCCTCTGGCAACCCTTCAAAGTTACCAAAAGCTGAGAGCTCTTCATGCACAATTTGAACTGAAGAAAGTTAACATGACAACTCTGTTAAAAGTCAACATGGCAACTCTGATGAATGTCATCATGGCAACTCTGTTGAAAGTCAACATGGCAACTCTGATAAAAGTCAACATGGCAACTCTGGAATGAGGCGCACTTTGACAGCACCCAAGTAAGCAACACTGGCGGGGCGATACCAACACGATCCTGCCTGTGTAGGCGGAACGAATTGGAGCTGTGTGTGATTCCGTCATTTGGAATTCATACAGAGGAGTTATACGGAATTCATACAGAGCAGGTATACAGAGCAGCACAAGTGAGGAGGAGTCCGTGTGAGTAAACAAGACGAACAACACATAACAAACTCTGCATCAAACATAACAAACACTGCATTGAACATAATAAACACTGCATTGAACATAACAAACACTGCATCAAACATAACAAACACTGCATTGAACATAATAAACACTGCATCAAACATCAACTGAAAACAACTGAAAAATGCAAATGGCTTCGCATGTAAGTGCGGCCAGACAACAAAACAAAGCTGCAACGCATAGCTGCAGACGAGGCAAATTTTAACAAAAGCTGAAAAAATGTGGTCGGTTTCGAAGAAAAATTCGGTCACGTTTATGAAGCTTCATTGAGAACTTACAATTTCTTTTATCTTAAGCTAGCTTTAGAAAATAGAATCAAACGTGATTGAAAAATTCGTACTCATGTTTTTTGGAAGTAGTTGATGAAAAGAGTGTACGAAGTTAAATCATTTTTGTTTCGACTAAATTGTTCATTTCACATGAGCAAATACTGTAAAAAATTTTGACCATCTCAAAAAATGTGCGTAATGCTCGACAATCAAAGTTGACTTACAGATTTTGACGTACGAATGAAAGCGATTGAACTGTTACCCAAGAATTTGCCTGTCACCATTGAAAGTCAAAGTTTCAAAGTATCTTCGAACAAAAAATAGCTCGTTTGCTATGTTCTCCAGCAAAACAAGCCAGGAGGTCAAAAACGTAAACAAAAAACTAAAACTCAAAACAGTGAGCGTAATGTTAGTAACGATTAATTAGCAAAACACATTCTGTACAAAAATGAATATCCAGTATTCGTGGTCTGGTGAAAGCAAACAGAATTTAAAACCGGAGGTGAATAAGTGTCACGAAAAGAACGATGTACTGATGGGCATGTTCTGGGACCCCTACTCACCTGCGCGTGCGCATAAGCTCGAGTTTAAGTTGCCTAAGTTTAAAAAGTTTACGACGAAGACGGTTTGGAGCGAAGTGCTATGCCTTCTCCGTCCGGCACTTCTTCGCAGGCTTCCTAGGCAGATAATAACAATAACCGATGTAGGTTATTAGGGCAGTGAAGGCCACCACGCGTACACACTCGCCAGATAATAACAATTACCGTATTGAATAAACTGATTTGTGGAAAAAATTCTCTCACAACCGTTTCCCACCTACTTGGATATAATTTTATTCAAAGATAAAATTTTATAAAATAAATGCCTTCACAGCAAATATTTTCTAGAAGCCTTACTATAACAATCTTACTTACATTCAAATAAAATCGAAAAAGAAGATAAGAAAAAGCAGCCTGGTAATTTAATAATCACTAAATAAAGAAAATTCAAGAGGGGGAAATATGTCGCAATTTTCTAAGCAATTCTTTGTTAGGGCGAGATGATTCAAAGACGTTAAAAAGTGCCACGTTCTTGGTTAGTTATATATGACACATAGTGAGTTGCCTCACAATTCTGTTCGGGAAAAATCACGATCCAGGATGTACCCTCTGACTGGACGTGGAATTCAATCTTATAAATCTGCAGTCAGTCAAAAGCTGACATCCACAAATTAATTTAAGTTCACAAAATAAATCAATCTAGTCAGTCATTACATAGGTTCCTGCAGTTTGACTTGACATGATTTAATTTCAAGGTATGAACATTTCATAAGGTTTTGACAGCATTCAAAATATCAACATATCATTTATCATTTTTGCATTTACACATCATTCCTTATTTTTTTCTCGAATTTGAATATCTCATCTCAGTTTAGCAATTTTGATCAACGATTCCTGATTGAACTGCATTTTGAAAAAAATTGAAAATTGACAATTGAAAACAAATTGAAAATTCCTTATTGAACTGCATTTCGAAAATAAAGGCCAGAGAATGAATTGCATTTCCTCAGTCGTTGCCGTCAATCAAATACACATAAACTTCACATAGAACAACAATATGCGTCCGGTTCATAGAAACGGTTTTCAGAGCCTAAGCAACTAGGAAGGACTTAGCGTAGCACCTAGAGAGCCTGTTTTTCTGCGTACACGAACCGCTGTTTACAACACACTGTATAAAATTATACACAAATTATACCTGGGACCAGATATTATAATACCAGGTATTATAGTACCTGGAAAAAACATTTGCATGCAACAAAATATGAGTGCTTGTGCTTCACAACTTTTTACAAAATTTACCCGTTATGACAGAATTGCAGGTTTCTGTCACCCAATCTTTCGGTCGCCTCGTTAGTTTGTATATTTATTTGCTGGCGAAACTCGAAATACAATTCATATTCTCAACTTCAACTCGACATGTGCACATTTAAGGCACATGATCTACGGGTACCAGCTACAGAGATCCGTGTATGTTGTACAATGTCTAATCAAAGAAATGCAAAGGGGTCTTGAAAATAATTTTGGCACACATAAGTCAGTAAAAGAGTTTTGATGCAAAGCTTTCGCCTTGTTCTGAATTTTTGCGATCTAATATTCATTTTTTCTAATTATAGTCAATTTTACCATAAAGGTACATCGTTCCAAAATTTAATTCTGTTCTAAAAAAAAATAGTTTCTCTGTCTAGCACGGTTAACGATACGCTTCATTAAAAGGCACAAAGCACACTTAATGAGCCCACTTCGAATTTTTTTGAGGACGGAAAAATTTTCAAAGTATACACCATTTTAAACTTGAGAGTATTTTGAGGACAAAACTGAAAACTTCGGGTATATTCCTGCCTAAAAAATACCTATGGTATTAAAACCTCCAACAAAGCCCGTAAACAATCTACCACTCGAAGAACAACTTCAATAGGAATTTATTCCACCAAAGTCTCGAATAAGCCTAATAAAAGCAGGCGAAGCTGTGTGCTGAAGTTGATCAATACGGTCAAATATTAAACGTGTTCCGAGGGTGCCTGATGCTCTTCATGCACGTGCTCGAGACAGGCAGTGACATGCACCCGCTGAGCAGACACAGACAGACTGTAGTGCATCTTTCATCGAGACATAATAACTGCTCGCAGCTGTAGGTGAGTGGCACACAACTGTGAATAGCAGCTGTATATAGCGTGTACCTGTATTTTACACGATGCATGTTTCTTCAGCAAGAACAACCAAAGTGAGAGATTACTCTAAAAATGAGGTCCAATTGGAGATACGTTTTCTCAATACGAGAATTTTCAATAGGGAAAATTTCGTATGGAATTCTAAGCCCTTCTATTTGGTTATGCTAGCATTTGCAACTCTAAATGATACGAGCAAGTTATCAGCGATCTGTACTTTCCAGAAAAACTACTGCAATATTTTTGTATGCTGACCATTACACAACGTTCGAACGATCAACTGCTTCGAACTATGTACTATACTTTTTACAAAACCTACTTCGGATGTAACGCGTTCTGTAAGATTAGCTTATGTTCATAGATGTCTATTCGTAGACCGATGTTTTTTAAGGACTTTATATTTATGGATACCTAAATAATTTAACTAATGTATTGACTACAGTAGGTTTCTTGGCTTTGTAATTTAGAAATAGACAAGCCGTTTTGGTTGTCCGAATAAAAATTTTCGTACTGCAAATGTAGCAAATCCTACGATCGTAATAATGTTTAAGTTTGATCGATCAAAATTAACAACAGAACAACTGGAAAACCAATTTCAAACTATTGGTATCTCGAAAAAATGTAAAAAAACGTTTACAAATTCGTGGTATGAGAAACGGGTTGCTCTGTCGAATTAATCATGATTTGGAACCTAGCAAAAATTTACAGAAGATATTTCCACTCAAGTGTTGTCGCGCGTGAAAATCAAAACTCACAAAAAACGTACAGACATGCAGTGTCAAAAATGCATGAAGAAATTTTCCTAGTGTATAGTATAAGTACCGTTCTTTATAGCAACAAATTGTACAGAAACTTTGTGAGATTGAATCATGTCAAGATGCGCTGACCGTACCGGGCAGAGATGAAACTGTTCGTGACAAAACGAGTTGAATTCAAAACTGAAACGAGGAAGACTTGACCCTAACACAGCTGCAATTTTCACCTATTGCAAAATTGTGATCATTCTGATCCAATCAAGAGAGCAGTCGCTCATCCTCACTGAGAGTCATCATTCTGAATAAAATGAGTTTTCTGCTGGTAAATGTATAATCTAATTTAAATTCTACAGGTATTTGCGTTTTCTTCACCTTATAAACGGAATAATTTATAAGGGGAATTTTAACTCAAGAGTTTGAAAAATTTGCACGTTTTTTTTTGATTGAAGATGATAATTGCAGCGTATGTTAGAGAGATTTTTCCCTCATTCCATTTCAATGTTATGAAATACGCAAAAGTGGAATCGAAAACCGGAGTTCAAAATTACCTTATGAAAATAAACCTTACGAGATAGCATGTTCAATCGAGAAATGAAACGAAGTTTAAGAAAGAGAACCGGAAGAGATTCAAACGTATTTCGATAAAAAAAAGAGTCAGAAACGCATGAAATCCAGAGTGCCACGCTTTGTTTAAATTCTCATCGAAATCCGATTTCAAGGAGGGCAAAACTTTAGCAAGAAATGGTGGAAGTGAGAGTTTGCGTACCTTATTGAATATACTAGGAGGAGGAGTGTGAGTGGCGCGGTAGCGAGTCTTCGCGCTACCGACTTTTCTATCGTGAACATTACGAAGTGGTTCTAGAGTTCCTCGAGCCACCTTGGAGAAAATGTTAACGACCATGACACATGAAGCAACGTTGATACGTTTCCTTACCGTAAACTTGAATTATGCACTGTATGAGAGAGAGAGTAACCTAAACGAGATGTAATTTTCAAAGAATGAAGCTGGTGGTTTTAGTCTCCAGCGCTGTCAAACACACACATCCTTATTTTCATGTTGAATAATTCTCATTAAATGAAAAATATGTATGGGTTTGTTAAGACTGTAATTAGGGACTTTTAAGAGGTATTCACAGAATTTCACTCAATAGACTCGTAAGATACGAAAGTTAGCGAATGCAAGTAGACCTAAAATGTGAGGCAAATAAATCACTCTTTTTAAGGTTCTCTGACAGTACTCATGAAACTTTAAAATGTATTACAGCTCTTCAATACTTATGGTAGGTGTATTATGGGCGTAAATGCTCTGATTCAGCTGCACATGTACCGATTTTCACTACATTTATGTGACATAAATATTGTTGCCTTATGTGTCTTAAATTTCCCCTAAGAATTGATTTTTAAAATGTTCTATTCATTTCCGTGACGCTGTAGTAAGTCTCAAATTTATTATGCATTCGCTGGAAGACGAACATGGATCTGCCCATGTCTCTGTGGAGGAGTATTCGATTTACTGGAATTTCCCCTCTGCAACGAATCCAATTGACTCTCAGTTTGACTTGGAATTTACACGTCTCCCACACAAAGGTTTCGCACGCTGTCGTGTTCGGATAATCCGTGGGCTTAATAAATTCAATTCAAACAATGGAGTTTTCTAGATATGTTAAACAGCTGTCTCTAATATGTCACAAATTTATTTGAATCATGCTCGAGGTTGAATAAATTGTATTAAACTACTGAAGCTCACTAGAATCTAATAATGCAATCTCCAATACCTCAGAAGTTTCTTTGAATTATGCCTGAGGTTGAATAATTTGTTTAAAAAAAAGGAGTCATCTAGAATCTGAAAATTCAATCTCCAATTTGTCAGTAATTTTTAACAAATGTTTTGGGTAACTTGCATCACTTTTTATCGATGATCAATGTGCAGAAATTAGGCGAGTGAGCATTCATTTTCCCTCGATGCATATTCTCATACTCGGGTTTTCATGAAATTCTTTCTCCACTACAACTCGCAATAGTTTAAGAGCCTCAGATATGTGATGTATTTATCATTACGGTTATCAAAAGGAAGAACATTAGAAGATACTGAGATAGTCTGTCTTCACTTGATATTTTTCTTTTCCGAATATTTTTCCATTCAGAATAATATGATCGTTGTTTTCCCGATTTAAAATAAATAATGAAGTTCGATAAGAATTTACAAAGAAGAAATATCCCTCTCGAAATATCCACCCTCAAGGCAAAGGTTAGCATGCGTAGGTCTTAAATTGTTAGCGTTTTTAGTTCATTTACAGACCTAACGTACTTAAGTTAAAGCGAATAATTTCATAACTTTTCAGCTGAAGAAGTTTACGAGTCTTTCAGGCTCTCTTCTTTCAAGCTCCTAACTTGAGCCTAATGAGCGAAAATCTGGAGTGCGCTTTTATTCCGATCCTGAATTTTTTTTGGTATGCTCTGTCTTTAAACACCGTAAAACACTATTTAATTTCTTAACTTACTGACATTCAAAAAATTACGTTCAGTCAAATATTTCTCACCAATTCAGATGATTAATATTTACAAAACAGTAACTCCATATACCAAACTGATCATTTTCATCCTGAATGTTGAACAGCTGCTGAAAAAAATACGTACTTTCTTACTGTCACTTCTGCTTGACCAAAAGCACCTTATAAATAAAAGTATAATAATGCACCGGTTGGCCAACACATGCTCAGGTGTGCGGTGACAGCTCTATGAGATGCGGCCGTGTTTCTTTGGTGAACATGAAGAATTTAGGAACGTACGTTAGTGTCTTCAGTATGTCTGTGTCACGAGCTGTGAACGTTCGTTTGACTACTGGCATGAACCAAAGGAGAACCATCAAGTGAGAAATTGTTTGTTTGCAGAGATAATGTCAAACATCTTAAATGCTGAACTAACTAAAGTCAAACTGTATACATTAACAGGCCATGCAATGAATAGTTTCTGGGGTTTTCTTGTTCTGTTTGTCTAACTTTCAGAACTTAAAAATTGGTAGGTCAAAAAACAGCATTGAATCAACTGAGATTTTTGATGTGTTAAATTGGTTCCGTAATTATCCATCAATGAATTTCAAAATAAAGCAGTTTACTTATTGCTCTTTTAAATTACTTCAATATTGTTTTCCCTAACTACTCTGAGAAAAAACTAATTACTTAGTTTCTCCAGACTGTCAGAAAATTCAATCGGTGGTCAAGAACTTAACATCAATCTACAATTATAGACTTTGGTAGATTATTGTAGATTGTATCATGATACAACCTACTAAATAGCTTACACCAGGGAGTGGGCCAATTACTCAGTGCTGCTATTCGCCAGGATCTGAAATCATTGTCTGGGAAAATACTACAATGGAGCCATCGAAATGATTAATGTACATCTAATTAGGCAACCTAATTGAGGTCTTTTATCGAATAATACTTTTGAGGTGTTCTGTACAGCACTACTATTCAATCGAGGTTGAATATTCAAACGTGTTGTAGGTTTATTGCAGTGTCTATAATTTGAGATGCTACGCGAAATACAAGTATGACCTACAGAATCACAAGGTGCAAGAAAGAATCTCATTAACTCACCGGGGTTTTTAAGCTTAGCGTCTCGGTTTCCGTTTTGTCATCCGTGACTGTTGGTCGCGTGAAGTTCTGCTGCTGCATCTCCATGACGTCTACTGTACTTTTGGAGTTGAGCCTCTCGTTAGTCTTTTCGAGCAAAGGATCTTTATTTTCCGCAGCTCCCTTCATTCCGAAATGATGCTCGTGGTTCTTGTAACAGCCTGTGCCCGTGTGGCCCGCTCTGATCGAATCTCCGCCCGCTGAATTAGCGTCCGCTTGCGAGAGGTTGTGACCTTGTCAAATCAAAATATAGGCTGAAAACCTGCTCGTGGGGGCAAATAAGACATTAATCCCACGTGCAAGTAGAACCTTCTTGTGGGTGAAAGTGAGACATTAATCCCATTTGCAAGTAGAATTTTATCAAACTTGCTCGTGGGTGAAAGTAAGACATTGATCCCAAACGAAAGTAGAATTTTACCAAACCTGCTCGTGGGTGAAAGTAAGACATTAATCCCAAACGAAAGTAGAATTTCATCAAACCTGCTCGTAGGTGGAAATTAGACATTAATCCCATTTGCAAGTTGAATTTATTACAAAGTGAAATAACTGCGCTTATGACGAGCCGATTAAAAATATTGCCTTTAAAGAAAACATGAGAAAGACTCAGCGTATAAAGAAAACATTTCGTGCTTTAACTGACGCGAAACTTCTTGTACATGTGTGCCAGAGGAAAAAACTTGGGTCTACCGCAAATAAGAAGGAAAGCGCATACACTAAAAGACATGCTTAAATTGGAACCTCCGAAAATGTAGTACCTGTGTCAACGATGACGTCGATGAGATCCATGGACTTGGCGAAAGCGTCCCTCAGGTTGATGTGATGGAAGGACACTATGGATCCTTCTCTCTTGGCTTTCTCTAGCGCCTCTCTCCTCTTGAGCGCCTTGTCTCGGCGCATTTGGTTCTTGTAGAACTCGGCGAAGTTGTTTACGATGATAGGAATAGGCAGCGCAATGACCAGCACACCACAAATACAGCACACCGAGCCTATCAACTTGCCCAAAGGAGTGTGAGGGTACACGTCACCATACCCAACTGTGGTCATTGTGATCAAAGCCCACCAGAACGCCTCTGGTATACTGCCATAATCTTCATTGTCATCTTTCTCGGCAAAATAGCACAAACTTGAAAAGACTAGAACGCTTATTGCCAGGAACATGACAAGTAGACCCAGCTCTTTGTAAGAGTTCTTCAACGTGAAACCTAAACTTTGGAGTCCAGTTGAATGTCGAGCGAGTTTTAAGATTCTCAGAATTCTCATGATTCTGAAAATTTGTACGATTCTTCTGACATCTTGGAATTGGTCAGAATGTCTATTTGATTCTATGAGGAAAAGTGACACAAAGTATGGTAAAATGGCCAACAAATCTATAATATTCATTGGTCCTTTGAAAAATTTCCACTTATTGGGACTCGCTGCGAATCTTAATAAATATTCGAGTGTGAACCAAGTGATACACACTGCTTCTACCATTGCTAATGTTTCGTTATCAGTTTGGTTGCCGTCTTGGAAGGCAGGCACTGTATTCAATACCAAGGCTAAGGTCGACATGATGATGAAGACCACGGAGATCACGGCCAGAACCTGCAGAATTAGAACAGGGCGGATCTATCATTTCCGCGTATCCCATTTACAGCAAAAATATTGATCTTCTTCACACAGAAGTTGTTGGTTCTCATTGAATGCTGGGCATGGGCTCATGTTCATGGGATAAACCGAAGTAGGATTCATCGACAAAAATGAAAAAAGAGTGCGCGTTGGGCACCTCACAGGAACAAAAATGGCTAGCTACTCAATGGTAAACGAAGAATTAAAAACACCACGAAACAGAAGATGGACAGCTAGAGTTGACGCAACTCATGCATCACAGTCTGTGGGTCACTAAACAGAAAATGAACACCGAAAGCCACCGACTTGCCACAGCTACACTTGACAAAGTTAGACATTAGACCATTCTCACAAACATGCAAGGCGCTAAGCAAAAACCTCAACAGTTCTTCTCAAACACAGAAAAAAAACGATCGCAATGAACCGTATTGAAATGCACGAATATTGCGGCAACAATTGTGATTTTTTTGTTCTGAATGACGTGAATGCGTTAGTAACACTGAGATCAACCAATTTTGAATAATACAACAGTTTGATTTGGTTTAATCTTACTGTACGTTAAAAAAAAACGAAAATGTCAGTGGGAAACATGTAAACGATAAAAAATGTTTAACATGAAAGTTATTCCGAATTTGCATTTTATTTTTGTTTCGGGTCTATTGCATATAAAGTAGTTTCTTAAAATCACCTTTCATGATATTAGATTACAAGATTAAAATTTGGACTTGGGATTTTTTTTTGCATTTTCATGCTACATATTTGTATATAAATTTTCCGTTAGAATTTAGAGAACTTTTAATCTCATCATTGATCGTCTGGTTGCTGATGATCCAATAGTTGCATAGGTGGTACCAAACAGGTTGTAGCAAATTTTATCAAAATATAGAAATTCGTCCCTTGAATCGCCGGGGAAATAGTTTGCAAAAACAGGCTGACGTTAAATCAACACTTCAAGAAAGAACTAAATTAGAAATGAACCACAACGTTATTTTCCATACACATTCCATTAAATGGTTTGTTATAATGGGGCCTGATTCAAGAATTACATTGGTTGACCTCGTATGTTAGTTTGTCTGTCTATGGTGCTTTGCGTTGGCGATGCGTAGGTTAGCAACACTTACTATCTACTACAACAGCTGCAGTCCACCCGTCCTTGCTGCCTGCGCCCACCCTCTATGCTGACACTCATGCTCTCATTCCGTCAGCTACGCACTACTGAACACGACTAAAGTAATGGTACTTTCCTGACTACAATACAGTTCTAAAATCGACTAGTGTATTGTTAATTTCCTAACTACAGAAGAGTTATGCATTCTTACTTTCCTAACTACACTAGAGTCCTGTATTGCTACTTTCCGAACTGCACTAAACAAAAAAACAAACAAACATCGGCACTAGAGTTATGTATTATTACTTTCCTAACTGCACTACGGTTCTGAACACGACTAGTGTGTTTGTTACTTTCCTAACTACACTAGAGTTATGTATTGTAGACTGGGCAAGTTTTTATTATTGTATTTTGTCTGCATCAAACCTAATTCACAAAGAATATGATTTGCACTAGTGGTGAGTAACGTTTGAATTTCACTTAAATCCTGAACCTTAAAAAGGTGTTTTCTCACTTTTTACGTCCAGTTTTTAATTTGACCATTGTTGTACAATGTTGCTCAACATTGTAAACAATTTAAAAAATATGAAAAATTTATTTACCACCAGTGATACAGCAATAGATTGTATCTTAAGTCTAGTACAATGGACATATTTGAGTATAGCTACTTGTGGGCCCGAATGAATTCAGCGACTTCTAGCAGTCTGTGAGAGATTTTTGAGAGTGTTGAAAGACTTCTTTTTCGCTATTTCCTCACTGTTATCATTTCCGCTTCTTTGAAGTATCAAGGTTCTCAATCTATCACTTTTGTTCAATTTTCACTCATTACATTCTTTTCCGGTGTATTTTTAACTCAGAATCAAGCAAGCAACAGTAGCTGTTAACTTCAGCCTCTAAGGTCAACAAGTCACAATTCATACAAAATTACTCAAAAACAGCACTCAATTACAGCCTTTAGTGCTCACCGAGCCATACTTCACTCAAGAAGATCTAATAGCAGCCCAAGACTTCAGCCTCTGGTGCTCTACTAGTCACACTTCACCCAAGAATATTCAAAAACAGCACTCAATTTCAGAATCTAACCTTTACGAATCATGCTTCACCCAATAACATCCAGTATCGGCACTCAACCTCATCCTCTGGAGCTCTGCGAGTCATACTTCACCCAAAAAGATCTAATAGCAGCCCATGACTTCGGCCTTTAATGCTCTACGAGTTGCCGTTCACCCAAGAAGCTCAACACCAAGTCCAGGTTAGCACCACTCCCGAATCAAGCCTTCAGACCCAAAGTGCTGCAGAGTGATAGTGGTCATTGCGCTGAACCCTCCCAACCTCATCAGCAAGCTGCTGCAGTTTAACTCCAGAGCTAAAATCAAGCAATGGCTCAAAATTGGTGATCCCTGTCGCTTGATTTTAACTTCAACTTGACACAGAAGAGAGAAAGAGTTAGTAACACACGTTAGTAAATTGAAACATTTACAAACACACAGACAGTTAAGCTGAGGGAACAATAGATTAGTGGGCATTTTCAAGCTGTGATGGAAGATAAATTAGGTGTTCGGAATGCCTCACACATGTGCAGTACGCGTGAAAAGACATGCAAGAAAAACATTTCTTATGAACACACATACTCTAATTTCCATAAACATTTCTTGTGAACACACATACTCTAATTTCCATAAACATTTCTTATGAAAACACATACTCTAATTTCCAAAACATTTCTTGTGAACATACATACTCTAATTTCTAATTCAAGTGCTGACTTCTTCTGATGATAATCGTGACAATTGCGTAGCTGTTGTTTGGAATATTTTCTGTGCAGCACTCAAGAATATTTGCGTAACGCAAATGCGTATTTTCTTTGCGAATTAAGACTCAAATGATATTCATGTATGAATGCCATTTTTCCAGCGCAAATAAGCGGGTGGCTCATTCATAATAAAATAATAAATCTAAGCAATTAATCAAAGTTAATTCATACCCATTAATGAAGCCTCGCGTGGGCATGATCTAATAGCATGCAAACTATTCAGGTTGGTAATAGAGATGAGACAGAAATCAACATGAGATACAATGTTAATTTATTGAAATATGAGTGATCAAGGAGCTGGAGTGTAGTATTCAGTTCTTGTTTATATCAATATGCATTTTTTATCATATGCATTCTATACTTTGATGTATTTGTTATTCAATGTTATTTAAAATGAAATTATACTGGACCTCTGTTGTCTTTTCAGTTTGTAATTTTTTAGTTTCTCAGCTGAGAAGAAGATATCGATGGACACTTAGTGCAAACACTGACGTGATGGAGATGGTTACATCACCAGCCAACACCAAGCACTCAAAAAGCACGATAGTTGAAAAATATCAAAAAAGAGAGGTCAAAAAAGGAAGAGTGTGGCTGCTTTTGAAATATTTCTCTCAAAAGAATATGTGAATCTAAGTTTTTAAAATGTGAAAATAGAATTTACAGGTCAACCGAACTAAGATTTGCGAAGGGTGATTTTGAAACAAGTTACTGTTATAAACCACGAACTCAAAATCAAATGATCAAAACTTGCTAGGAGTGGATGATTTCAAAATTTTGTCCAACATGTGGAAACCAGGACCAGTCAAATATTTTTAAAAATTCATACAACTACTCGACCAAAATCATTTATCACACATAACTTCAGGAAAGACCGGTATAAAATATCATTCACTTATAAATTAATGTTAGCATTAAATACCCTTCATAAATACTAATTAACTAGGAAAGAACGTGTTAAATCGAGTTAAAACATAATTCATGCTTTTCAAAACGGTGGCAAGCTAAAAATATTCGCTGGTAATAATGAATATAGAGTAATGATTAAATTTTATACTACTGGATTGTTCAAATGGCAATTTCAACGAAAACCAAAAATGTAAAATTGGTGTCACAATCAAAAACTACACAAAAAATATTTAATGAAAAATGTCGGCCTCAAAGCACCCAATTCAAAACACAGAAAATAGACACACATGATCGATATCATTCAATATTGGGAGAAAGTTGTCGGCTGTGAGCAGGAACGTGACAATGTCAAATACATACATTGCTACCTCTGAAAGAAATGCTGTATTAATCGATGGTTCATGCAAAAAAGTGCTGAATGAACGCTTATGTTGTAGTGGAGTGTTGCCAGATCAGCGTTTTTCATGTGTAAATTTTCAAATTTGACTTCATTTAGCGAAAAATTTAGTTGAACTACGAAATTTTGTGCTGAAAAAGGCCAATTTCGGCTCCCTGAGAGGTGTGTATCAACCGTATGCTTTCAGGCACCAAATGCAAAAACAAAATTAAATTAAATAGGTTGGTGAAAATATGTTTATATCCTATTCTTATTAAATACGTTTATATCCTTAAATGTAAAGTGATTTTAATGTGTATAAAAGACCATAAAACAATTAAGATGTACAATATTTTATTTCAGTCATTGTACATACTGCTTTTTGACAAATCTGTTCACTTGAATTGCATAGTAAAACCAAATTTTTCGTATATATGAGCTTGAAATAATCATTTTTATTCGAAACATGACCATCACATGGAATAGTCTCAGAATCTATTGCATTTCAACATGCCTCTTTATCAAAGATGAAATTTGCCTCTTGCAAAAAAGTAAAGACACGGCAGTTCTGTGCAATACAAAGCACTTTTTTATGTGATGTGAAACTTAATTCATGTCCGATGAGTAAAATTTTTTAAGCTTTATAACCCAAAAAGAAAACAGAATCAACATAATTTTCCAATAATTTGACGGCTAGAAAACACTTCCTTTGAAAAGTTCATTCTGTGCCGAAAATACAAGAAGTAAGAAAAACCTGTTGGCGATCAGAAAATTACAAAATTTCTCCTAATTGAGTAATAAATGCTTTAATTAGCCTCGTCCTCCGACCGTGGCATGCGGGACCACTCGAAGTACTTCCTGTGAATCCCAATGAGATAAACACTTAAAAATAAGTTATTCGTTTTAAAGCGGCAGCAGTGAGGGAGGATATCACACAATTGACACGAAAATATAACTTCAATAAAAAAAGACATAGAATTAAAATAGACGATACGATAGAATCATTAAAATTTATGAATATTGCGTATCATATTGACATTAGTACTTAGTTAATGCATTTTTGAGAAACCAGATAGACTCAAACTTACAAGTGCAGCAACTCCGTTCGATACAATTCCGTCTCAAAAATTTCTCTGGACCGTAACAATTAGAGCTTCAAGCTCCAAGTGTTTCATGTGCTTAGAAAACAAGGCTCAAAGTTTTAGAGCCCATTGGTGCATTTTTCTGCAAAATTTTATCTCACAAATTTTACAGGACTATTACAATTAGAATTTCCAGTATTTCAAGTGCGTAGGAAACAATGCTGAAAGTTTTACAGCCTATTAGCGTATTCTTTTGTAATTTTTTTTCAAAAATTTCATTGGACTATTACAATTAGAGTTTCGAGTGCTTCAAATGCTTAGGAAACAATGCTAAAAGTTCTAGAATCGGCCGTCACCAAACTTTTCTAATCCGCTACTTTACGAGGCCTCCAAAATTATTGCGATTGGCATTGAGGTCGTAAAGCTGCCGGCAGCAGCATGTGCTGCCGGCACCGCCGCCTCCTGGTTGTGTGATGCCGCTGGTACCCAACTGTAATATTCAGGGTGGCGCATAAGTAACGCACCTTTTTAAAAAATTAATAATGAATAAACTATGAAAGGTATAACGATAGGGTTAATTGCAAACGAAAGAGGAACTCTTAAAGTTTATTTACATGTCGTATCCTGTCTACAGATACCCAGTGTATATTGCGGTAATAAATAAGGGTGCGTTACTTATGCCCCACCCTGTATATGGGTTAATTTTTCCTACTATTTTTAAAGCTGTATCTATTCAGCTGGCTATGAAAGTCTTTCGTTAGACTTGTTTACGCTCGTACAGATTTTCTTGGCAGGTTGATCACGTCAGTGTTCTCAGTGTTCCACCTGTAACAGCTGTGGCATAATTTTTCCCACTATTTCTGTTTTTGTATCTGTTCAACTGGCTGTGAAAGACTTCCTGTCGACTTGACCACGCTATGCACTATTTCTGTCAACAAAGTCGTTATTTTTTATTTTTTCAAATGATATTTTAGGTTTGAGCGTCTGCCATCCTTGGTGGATTACCAGTGGGTTGCCTGATGTGCAGATAACAAATTACATGGTGAAAAATAAAAAAACGATTTTTTGGTGCAAAAATCAACGTCTCTTAAAACGTCAACTCCACAGAAATGCTCACGTAGCTACTTGAAGCACTACACCTACGTAAATACTCTGAAACTTTAGTCCCTAGTCTGTAAACATCTACTCTTTGAGCTCACATCTATTTACCGTTAAGGCATTTCATTTTTGATCAAATCAGGAAATACGAAAGTTCTCATGACCGAATCCTGTGCGAAAACCTAAACTGTTTCATAGAAACAAGCTTAGTGCTAATTGAGCTGGAAATGTTCTCCAAAATGATAATTAGTGCAAATGCTACGACTGTTATGCTTTTCCCTTCTTGAAGATTGGTTACATTTTGAAAATTATTTGAGGTTTGCTCTCTACAAGGTTATGAATTATTCTCATTTAATTTAACAATCTCCCATACCGAACAGCCTTGACCCAACGTGATGCACTCACGATGTTCCGTTATCGTGTTTGCAGACGATTTTTTTGCTTTTTCATAGGAACAATAATTTTTGAAAAATCATCCTGGCAGACACTCACACCAATCCCCACCTTGAAGCTTTGGTTAAATGTAACGAGGTTACAATACTTCGTTATCGTGTTCTCTGAAAATCTTTTTGGAAAATTTTTTGAAATATCAACGTTGCAGACACATATATTCTACACCTTGCAGCTTTAGTTAATTGTTAAATGCAGTCATTTTTCCATCATTTTTTGCAGAAATTTTTGGTTCTCTGAAAATCTTTGTGCAACAAATTTTGAAATATCAACGTTGCAGACACATATGTTCTACACCTTGCAACTTTATTTAAATGTGGCGTAGTTACAATACTCCGTCATCGTGTTCTCTGAAAATCTTTGCGAAATAAATTCGGACACATCAACCTTGCAGACAAGTACGTAAATCGTATGTCCAACACTGCGCCAGCGTGATACTTGTAGCAGTGCTACGGCCAGACGACTTTACGACGGTCGTAAAATAATATTAAGGCCAAACTTTGTCTCCGTCTGACAAAACTAACTTCTGTTCCAAGTATTTTGCTCAGCGACATCGGATATCTGGTTCTTTTACGCACATTAATTACATGCCAGGAATGGTTATGTTGTATTTGTTCGACGAAAATTAAAGGCGGGCAAAAAAATAAATCATTTTTTTTAAATATATTGCTTAAATATTTATGGTCAAAATATCTTTATAGTTTTTAATTATTAAGAAGGATTAAGATACATGGTGTCAGTCCCAATAGTAAATCTGAAATATGTAAAATATTCCTAGTTAAATTCCTCGAGTGTGTTTTTTAGTTCAGAAAGTGCGTTCGAAATGCACTAATGTTTTTCTCATTTTTTGCACAAATTTTGTTTCTGATGAATTACTTGTGTTTGTTCTTTCGTTAATGAAGGAAAATAAGTAATTCAGAATTCATAATCACATTTCTGCTTTCGATTGCAGCACTGTGAGCAATATATAATAATTTGTGCCCAATACTAATAAATGGCGCTCATTGTAAAGGTGAGTCACCGTATTTCTAATGAGTATAAAGTAGTTGCCTCGTGTAACGTAATACGTATTTGACTCATTATTTTCTTTCAAAATGATGATACCAAATTGATTTTAAAATGTACTACTTGGTTCCTCTCTTTCAAGACTATGTATTATTCATTGTCCCTATTCCTTAAACATATCCATGAAACTTTCCGGATCTGTCAAACATTACATTTTCTCCAAAATCATTTTCCTTGTTAATAATTACTCACTCATTACCCGTCGTTTCGTAAGAATCAGAGAATCAGAGAATCAATAAGAAACCTAAAGAAGCGCTGAATTTTGGCCACGTATGTGACTGCGTTACCACGAAAAAATTAGTGGTCACAAAAATCCGACCCGCGTCAGTTACATTGGATTCAGGTCACGGTTCAATAACGATGATAATTTCTCCAAAAATTTCCAAACCGCTAATAACGGTTCAAAGCTCCAGGTATAATACGACCCGAGCTCCATCAAAGAGCACATAGACGAAGGCGCTCTATAATTGTTCACTATCAAGGCTCACACAACCTTTCAGTCGAGCACAATTCAAGTCATTTGATGAGCTCTGTTCCATATGCGGGAGCGTTGATAGCTCTGCGGCACCCGTCTATTGTACAGCTTTTGTACAGCACAGCCATTGTACAGCCGTTGTGCAGTGCAACCGTTGTACAGCCGTTGTGCAGCACAGTCATTGTAGCCATTGCACTGCTGTTATGCAGCACAGCCATTGTACAGCCGTTGTGCAGCACAGCCATTGTACAGCCGCTGTGCAGCACAGCCATTGTACAGCCGCTGTGCAGTAAGATTGTCACGGCTAGCTTTGATCGCTGAGGTCAAGAAGGTTTTCGATGCTGACATTCTGTAGCATGGCTACTGGGCACAAAGTGATGTGACCCTATTTGTTTTGTATTTTTTTCATAGGAAGGTATTGAGTTCTTTAATTTGAAGGTGCGTATATAAGGGTTACATGGTCGACTTTTTGTTAGGTATTTTCTTGGAACGGATTGTACGCTTCAATTTAAAATTACCCTTAAAATTGTAATTGGTTTATGTTGGATTAGATTTGATGTTCAACCTTTTTTTGTAAATTTTTAGCTAAATAAAAATATATTTTAGGACTTTTTCTGATTTTCAGAACGAACTTATTTAAAAATGTGATCAGTTGTGACGTTCCTCGGAACTGCCAATTATTTTTCTTAAAACATTAACTATATACTCTCAATTGATTTGTGTATAAATTTTGGAAATTTCATCCTCTACAGTTTTCACTATAAAATAAAGTGAAATATAACGTTTCTCACGTTTTATTATTGGTCTGATTTTACCGCCGAATCCAATGTTCATAGTAATCAATATTTGCAAAATCTATTTACATAGTTCTCTTATACTTTTCCAATGTACAATTGAAAATGAATACACATTCAAACGAATCTATCAATGTCGCAAAAAAAACTATTCCGTTATTGAATTCAAGATAACCTTGGAACAAAGTTGTATCATTTGATAGTGAAATTTGGGGTCTAAATTCCGTAGACTTTGAATGGCCTTTTCATTTCCCTCTGCTGTTGGAAAGGAGCCTCTGACTTGCACGAGCTGCAGGCTCCACTTGTGCAAATGAGCGGGACAAACATTCATGTGTGAGTGCTGTGAATTTTAAATCAGAAATCTAATTTCAGTTAATATTCCCCTGCAAACAGGTATTCCAGTATGCAAGTAAAGTCGTCAGATATGTCAAAGTTTCTAGTATGTGTGAACTTCTATTATGTAACTGCCCCACACAAGTGACAACGATCCGCTGTACAGCATGTCCCACAAATATCCGAACCGAGTATTTATTTTTCCGTATCAGTAATACCATCATTATCAGGAATACCTTTTCTATAGGTTGATTTTGAAGGATTATTTTGCTAGAAATAAAATGCTTATGGTATTTTTAAGATGGTATTACTGATACGGAAAAATGAATACTCGGTTCGGGTTTTTGTGGGACATACTGTACAGCGGCTGTGAATCAGCCATATCACCCAGGCTTCTCCTCAGCAAATTACTCCCGACAAATTCCTTTACAAGTCCGGAGACTTTACCAAAACTTCACTTCATTATCGCGAGTTAAGGAATAAAAAGCAGCACATGGCTGGCACTCCCGCATCAACGCTCCAGCGATGCGATGAGGCCTTGCCGACATGACACTCTCTCTTTCATAGCAGAGTTTGTTACTTGTTTGCTGGCTTGATTGCTGGCTTGCTGGCTTGATTGCTGGCTTGCTTGCTTGCTGGCTTACTGGATTGCTGGTTTGCTTGTTTGCTCGCTTGCTGGCTTGCTGGATTGCTGGCTTGCTGGATTGCTGGCTTGCTTGCTTGTTTGCTTGCTGGCTTGCTTGCTGGCTTGCTGGCTTGCTGTAGTGATAACTTGGATAACTTGGACCAGGGTAAAAAATTTCATCTCATGTTATTACTGAACGCTAAAAGTTCCGAAACAACCGAACCAACACGATTTTCAGAGTTTTCTTTTATGTACAAATGCGTATGTCGTTAATCATTTCTCCATCAACAAATTCAAATTAACTATGTCTGTTAGCGTTAATTTGAGTTTGCCATAGTAAAAATGATTTAACAAGATTCCAACAACTTCTGAAGGTGGAAAAATTAAAAAAGCAGTAAAAAGATACGAGAAGGCTCATGTGAAGGCAGCGTGCAGCACGGTAGAGGAAACAAAGTAGGGTCAAACCGGTCTTTCGTCATCTACAGTGTGGCAATGCTGACGTCATGGCAAAGAACCAATAGCAGCCCTCATATTGCATCTGGCAACACTGCTAACCTCAAATCTGGCACCGCTATTAGCTTAACGACATGCCGCAATGGTGACGTCACAAAGTTTGTTTGAAATGAAGCCGTTCTATTGGCTAGCCGAACACGAGGAGGTGTATTTTTCCCCATAGAAATGACCCTACCTTGTTTCCTCTGCCATGGCCTTCACTGTGAGTGCAATAAGCAATTAATTTGTCGGACTGGTGAGGTTCGTCCACGTTGTCTGGCAGCCAATCAGAAGTGATGTGACATTAAGCTCGCGACAATGACCAATAGGAAGCTCCGAAAATATTTTGATAGGATTTATGTCAGAGAAAAATAAGAGGTAAGAAATAAGATGGCTGGGATTGGTTGATGGCGAGAGAGAGAGAGAGAGAGAGAGAGAAACGGAGAGACGGAAAGAGAGAAAAAAGAAATAGGAGAGGGAGAAACAGACACAAAAATGAAAGGGAGAGAAAGACAGAGAGAGGGAGAAAGAGAGAGAAAAGAAGAGAGAGATGCGTTCAAGCCTTGACACAGAAGAGCCGCGCTTTGGCAGCCCCGAACGTCTAAAAAAGGCCTTTATCGGGCGCATTAATATGGCACCGGAGCTGAAATAAACAGCGGTGCTCGCGCCTGTGTCCCCTTCCGAGGGTTGCGCACGGCAGCATTTCCTCGGGGCATTTTTGCTTTTTGCTGTCGTATCACATGGGTGGAGTACTGAGAATAGTTTGGAATTTCCTCGCGGTACTAAGAAGGGCTAAGAATTTCTTCATGGTGCTTCGAATGGTAAAGAATTTCCAGGCGGTACTAAGAAGGATTTGGAATTTCTTCACGGTACTAAGAAGGGTTTGGAATTTCTTCACTGTACGAAGATGGGCTTGAAATTACCTCATCGTGCTATGAGTATTTCGGTATGTTATCGATTGAGGTGTACTTCGCTATTATTTACAGCGTTCGTCAATAAAAGTTCAATAATGGTGGGGACTCGAACTCATGCTATGAAATGACTTCTTTGTCATTTACAGCGTTGGTCAGTGAAAGTTCATTGAACGTAGGTATTCGTACTCATACTCTGATATGACTTGGCTATTATTTACAGCAATAGTAAATAAAAGACCATCAAAGGTAGAGACTCGAATCTATGCTATGAGATAACTGACTGGTAGTAAGCTAACCCTCCGGTGAATGGTGTGGAGAAAGTAAAGCAGTAACAGACGTTGCAAGTAAATGTCAGCCAAATAAATTTTTTTCAAATAAAATACATCGTTTACGAGCAGCCTGATGTTTGATTCGAGTACACAGAATATCAAACAGAAGTCAAAGAAATTGAAAGACAACTTGCAATTTCACTGCGTTAACAGTGCGTCCATCCAACCCAAATTCGCGAGTTAGAACAAAGCAGCTCTGGAAAATAGCTTCAGCCAATCGGAACCCGCCTTTCGAGCCGCACCCTACCCGCCTCAGCCGCTGACTTGAGGGGAAACAATTTCTCGGTCGTCTTGAATTCTTGAATTTCTTGCGTCATTTTGTGTTGCCGGTATCTTGAGGCAAGCAGGCGGCCTGCAGCTGGTGCTTCAGCAGCTTAAACGTAAAGGGAGACTTGAGCTCCGACATGCACGTTGTGTTGGTTGTTGAGTTAGAGATAAGTATGAAAACTGAGTGAAGATATTCACGTTGTGTTGGTTGTTGAGTTGAGCAAAATGAAAAATAAATGCGTTAAACAGGTGTACCGAATTCAAAAGTACGAATTTGAGATACTAATTTGAATTCATTCCGATGTAAAGACTTAAAAGCTGGTCTTACAAAGTTTACTTTGACGGACAATAATTTATGTTAGATTTCAGAAGATCTTTTTAACCAAAAACAGGCTTTATTTGAAGAGTGCTAGTGTTCGAAATCCGTTACTTCAATAATTCAAAATCACTGACTGAAAGAATTTTTCTTTATTTCAAAAAATGCATGATTCAAAAAACATTTCCCTTTTATGAATCACCAACACTTTGAATCAATCAAAAAGAATTTGAATTTTCCCATCAAGAAAGAAAAAATGTGAAAAAGCAGGCAGCATCAGTGCAGTGAAAAAAATCAGACAGCAAGATGGGATTTAGTTTTTTCGGTCTCAATTAGATAATTGCACGAGACATGATGAGAGTCTATGGATACGAAAGAATATTATACTTAGTCGATATCATTTGTCTCAAAATTCTCTAAACCCCTGTCAAAATTCTCGCATTCGCCCGCTTTGTTTTTTATCATTATCATATGAAATGCTTCAACACTGAAAACAACCTGCTTTAGTTAACTAATTTACATCCTTAAAATTTCAATTGGATTCAATCCAGCCAAATGCTGATTCAATGCGAACAAAGAGCAGTAGAAATTAAAACATCCCCTGGAATTTCAAGCTCCACAACAAATTTTTACACCTTGAGCAAATCTGAAATTGAAAAACATTTATACAGTGGTTTTATTTACAGTTGTGGTGTATTTAAAAAAAACATTCAGCAAAAAACTGATCCATGTGTTGGAATACTTTGAAAACTACGATGTCGCGTAAAACATTGAGAATAAAATAAGAAAATTCACTGAATCACTTCTGTGAAGGAGCTTCAGGGGCAACCATTATGCGAAAGAAGCGTGAGTCATGTTCATGGTCATAGTTTCACGGAAGAACAGTAATATCCTGACATGGTTTAACACTGTCCTGCCTCGCGTCAGGTAGCTGCTACGGAGAAATAATGCCTTTGTGTCTCGCCATTTCTATGTATATTGTTCAACCATTTCCCCTCTCATGCCGTGATTTTCTTTCGCTCGCTTCCACTTCAGTGCACCCCAGCGTAATTTGTACAAATTTATTGAGATAGGGAAAGATATGCGGAAATTTATTGAAATTGGGAAAGCTAGAGGGAAAGAATATTACATAGGGAAAGATTTTAGTAAATTTATTGTTATAGGGAGATAATTTACAAATTAATTGATATATGAAAAAGGACCTTGGAAAAATACAGCAAAGCTTGCAGAGGAGGCCGCATTTCAAGTAAATTACGCAGTCGTAGTGGAATTACTGACAGCGTAAGTCCACTGAAAAGAACTTAAGCTGCAAGCTCTTCCGCTTCGACAGTGTGAATTCATTTAAAATTCGGCCTCCTCTGCATGCTTTGCTGTACCTTTCCTAGGTCCTTTTCCCAACATTAATAAATTTGTCAAATTCTTTCTTGATTCTTTGATTTTTCTCAAAGGTTTGTGGCCTAACCTTCAACGCCGTGATCGTTATTATGCGCTTAACACATTTTTGCTACACGCACAAATTTTTTTTGCTCTGTATTTTTATACCACGCAGTTGTGTACGTAGAATATTATAAATCTTATTATATATACCAAATTTGCTCGATGGACATTCTTTTAAGAATTCTGAAATCAATTGCTCGAGCCATCAATGTACTAAAAATAATGAATAAAAATTTGAAACTCAAAACTGCCTCAGTTTTGGCTCAAATTTTCCACATTTATTTCAGTTTCCGATAATCGCTCACACACACTACGGACGCTGTTAAAATTATCAATTTGAAGTTATACCCATGAGATATCAACGTACAAAAGACGTCGTACTAAAACTTGCAGCTCAAAGCTACCTCTGGTCGTAATTTCAACATTCACTGCAGTTGTCCAACACCGCTCACACACCATGAACGCTTTTAATGTTTTTATTCCTAAGTTTCACCCATGAGATATCAACGAACTAAGGATATCTAACTAAAACTAGCAACTCAAAGCTACCTCAGTTCGTAATTTCAACATTCACTGCAGTTGTCCAACACCGCTCACCCACCACGGTCGCTGTTTAAATTCTTATTCCCAACTGCACCCTCCTCGCCGGCCATCCATTCTCCTATGGCCCGTGAGGCTGGAATGTTTTTAGGAAGCTCGTATCGCGCTGCCCACACCTGATCCAAAGCCTCTTATATCCCAGCCAGGACGGCGAGTGTCATGTTTCTCCGGTGGCTCAGGAGCTATAGCGTGCAGGCCGCTCGGTAAAGCCATAATCCCTCGCTAAAGTTAGATACGGAACTGACCCTTCCTCCTCTACCGCCCGCACTTGTCGTGATTCTTCCTTCTCTACCGTCCGCACTTCCAGTGCCCTACTGCCGAACTCTGCCCTTTCGTGACTTTGTCTTATTATAACCTGACTTAGATGAAGTGTTACGTGTAGCATTTATGCCTGTCATGGCATGACATGAAGTTTAGGTTTGTTCGTGTTTGACTTATTAACTTTTGACATTCATGCCTGTCATGGTATGATATGAAGTTTAGGTTTACTCGTGTTGAACTAATTAATTTTCATAAACGGGAAAGTTATTTGAAATGAGACCTGGTAAAATGAATTTTGGTCTTGATCTCGCCCAGATTATTTAGTTATGTAAGAAATAGAATATTACTATGGTGTTGACATGGTGAAAAAGTACAATGCCACATTGTAACCTTTTTTTGAAATATGGAAGTGCTCAAACAACTGAGTCTTCATATAGAAACCATAAAGAGCAGTGAACTTTTAAAGCTCGAGAAGTTTTACTAAATTATCTTCATTCTATAGGATTGTTCCATATTTTCAAGTTGGGTGGTTTGGATCACACAATTCATTTCATTTTTACCAAATTTCATTTTTTTTAAATCTGTATCTCCAAAGATGATTCAGATATGAGACGGATAATCATTCTTTATTCGTTTATTAAATTGTTTTGTAACGCACTGAATCAAACACATTGCGGTTAAAACGAAAATAAACTCTCTCATTTCCATGTGGTGAGCTGCCGACTCAATCTCTTGAGAAGCGCCACATTATCTAGAACATTTGGAGTTCCACGAGCACGGGAAATTTTCTCAGAAGAATGCTCCATTTTCAACGTAGGTGACAGCAACGCTGCGGTATTCAAGTGCATGCCGGCGAAGATAAGATAAAATTATCGCCGTGCTATTTGCATTCGTTGAATGAGAGCCAACACCTCGAGAGAGAAGAGAAAGAAAGAGAGGAAAAAAAGAGAAAGAGAGGAAAACTTCACCGTGACCTCGCTGTTTACACACACCTACGCTTTTGTACACACACACTGGGTGTACACAAACCGCGCACACACACAGAGCACAACCACCACCCGTATTCGTTTGAAGAGACGGACGCGTTCTTCTATGTGGTCCGCACCTACATTCAGCGTAGGGGCTTTTCTGTTGTACGTAGAATTGTGACTCTGGTTTAATCTTATTACTTGGATTGTTCCATTTCTTTAACTCTCGGGTTTAATCTTATTACTTGTCTTTAATTTCTTTGAACATCATTCATGACTAAGACCATGATGAATTCATTTGAAAATCGTTCATGGTAAGGCGTGATACTGAGACCATGATGAATGAAAAAATAAAAAGCTCAATTAGTCACACGAAGATTTTTGTACTGATAATGGGATTGCATAGCGTGATAAGCAATTCGTCCGCAACTTCAAGAAGTGTTTCAAAAGTTTCAAAACTACAAATTAGAAAAATCTGTGGAAAAGCATAAGAACTGTGGAAAAATCTGTTGCAGTCGCGAGTAGATAGGCGTACGTTAAACATGTACTTACTTTACTGTGCAAGCATTTACCTTGAGATCATCGAACTTCATTTAAATTTAATATGACTTATGCGATTGAACATGAACAAAGTAAGTTTTTGCTATGTTAACTTTTTTAAGTTTAGTTCGATTTGACCATTTGATGGATCAAGAAATGGGGATCAAAGTTTGATGGTTCAAAAATCTTGTCTGAAAAGCAAATACTATATAAGAAAGAATGCAACTCAAAAGATTGGGACACAGTGAATGAAATTAGAGAGATAAAATAACTAAACGATATTCAAGGTTTATTCTCTCTTAGCTATTTTTAATTTAATCGCTAAAAACCTTTGGTAAAGAGTTTTTGTGTTAAAACGCATAGATGCGACAACTATGAACAAAGAGCATCTCGAGAAGTTCAGGGTAAAAACCACAGCAATTAACACCATTAAAAAATTGTAAGTGATCAATAATAAAAGAACTATCGGTCCATGACCCATCATCAGCTAAAATGATCTACAAAATGTTCACTGAGATGTGATTGTGTACGCTGGCTAGGTAATTTGCGTACATGAGATAATCAGCCCTTAAAAGATAATCAGTTGTGCCAAGAGACGTTTACCTTACGTATTTCAATTTAAACAACTCCGCCACTGTAAATTTCAACTCCACTTAAACAGAAATGTTTACCCTGCATACTTTAATTGAAAACAACTCCACCACTTTAAACTCCAATTCCATTTTTAAACTCCAACTTTACTTAAAATAACTGCACCACGTGAACTTAAGGGAACAAGAAGAAGTGCACAGCACAGTGATGCAAAGTCAAAATGTAAACGGCAGAGCCCCCTAAATCTACAGTAAATCAGCCAAAAGTAAGTCATGCGAACTCAGCACAACATTGAGATTGTATTTGATCTCCAGTAGTTTAAACGAGATCTGAAACTTAAAACCTTGACATTCAGTTAATACTGCCAGTTCTCTTTCTTTCGAAGACTCTTTCAATACAAGCGATCATTTGCTACGTGTGTAAATAATTTACTTGTAACTATGGAAATAACCTTTCATTCAATTTGTGTACTTTGTAATCTGATCATGTACGAACCAAAGTCCTGGGCTCAACACTTGCTTCACATATACACAAAATCCCGTAGTTTTACTGGGAGCGCGTGCCATCCCAAATTATTTACGTACAATTAAGCCCTTCAAGAAAATTGCAGAAAACGAACAAATTTCTTTGAGAAAAATAACTTGAAATTCCGAAGCGCTGATCCTCAAACATATTCACCCTTTATAATTCTGACACTTTCTCCTATTTCCCGTCGTAATACAAATCTCCGATGTGGTGAATGTAAAAAATGTAATTAAATCCCATCAAGAGTTATATGTTCTCAATCGAGTGACAGATGAGACACATTGTCTGGATAATCGTGCCTGGGACATTCTTTTAGAAACCGTCTCTGGGACATTGCCTGAATAACTACACGTAAGACAACAAATGCTCCATCACCTCAGCACAGTACGAAAGCGCCATGAATATGCATAAGAAGACGAGTCTTTTAAGCCTAACTTGAAGGAAAAACTTATTTGGGGCCCTCGGTAATGCAATGAAGTGGCCCGGGCTGTTGCACCTCGGCTGGTGCACGATTCTTTCTTGCTGAAGGTAATTAACTCTATTTTTGGGCCTGGCCTGGAGGTTGTGTCGTAGAGTAGAAGCCTCCGTGCCCTTCTTAATCGAGTTAATCGACGAGTTAGGCCGCCTCCTGGCCTGATCTCCTGATCCAAGGATTATATATACGTCGGGACCCGGACAGGAGACTTCTAGGCTTCTGGAAATCGAACTGATGCACGAAAATATTGGGCATTTTTGTTCGGAGATAGAGAAAAGTTCCACGCACATGAGTGCAGACCCAAAATTTGTAACTTGTCTTTTTTTACTAAAATCTCCACCTCTTCCTTTTCCTTAACTTATCCTCTTTTATAAAAACTTCCACCTCCTCCTTTTCCTACCCTCGGGAGCCATTTAGTATAATGCTAAAATGATAAAAAAATGCCATTTGGAATACTGCTAAATGGCTGTGTTGTTTCTCCGTAATTGTTCTTTGTAATCTACCTGAGTCAGCTAGCCACCATCGAATAGTGTGTGGGTCTTTCAGTAGTTTTTTGCCTGTTGCTACTTCACATCACTCACATAAAATAACTTCAACAACACTTTCAAACGACGGTCATAAATTAGTACTGATGTTTGATCATTTTTGAAATATTTTCAGTTCTGACTCAGAATCATTCCACTCTAAAGATGCGCACTTATGAGTTTGAGTTTCTGACGCATTCAAAAAGTAATTTTGAGAAATGCAAGAAAGTATCAAGCTGTTGATAAAACATTAGAAAAGATTTCATTGAAACTCACTCTGCTTGAAAATGCAAACGTCATCAGTCAATTCCGGGTTTTATCTATGAATATCAAACCATGATTAAACTTAAACGAATAACCACGCAAAAAGAAAATACTCTCCAACTTTAGCCTCTATTCATTCTGTGAACTTCTGAGACAAACAGTGAAAATCAATTTTTTCTTAATATAAAACTCAAGCAAGTTGGAATGAACGAGCCGAAAATATTATCAATGAATCAATCATAATTATTCCATAACATTTCGATTCACAGTAACTGAATGTCACCGTAGAGCAGGTATGTATATTTAGTTTTAGAAACTTTTAACATTGCTTCACTGAAGCTACACATACAAATTGAAATAAGTAAAAGCCAGTCATGCGAATCATTCAGTGCAAAAAAACTAACGATTTTCATAACAAAGAACGAAAAATGGGGCCTGAAAGCAAGAAAGATTTACTGCTTTTAAATTAACATTTAGCCTTCATGCCAACCCGATGAAAACATAATAAAACCAGAAAAGAAAGCTAAGTTTAAATAATATAAGAATTCACTTTCCTCTCTCAAGAGGAACTTGTGTTATGAGAGTAATATCAGTCCCCAAGTTCGTAGAAAACCTGCAATAAAAATGGTTTTATGAGCGAACAACGCTCGGATGAGCTGCTTCCTCGGCCTTCAAAATATTATACGAAATTTCTGGTCCCGACCTGAGGCTGCTGTGCCAAGGACGAGACAATAACCTCGTTATGAGACCAGTAGGTTCGACTGCTCATCCTGACACTGGAATTTAAGCTCAAGTTAACCTGGAAATGATTATTAACTGGGGACATTTTCAGCGCGGGGAAGATTTCAACTCAAAATTCAGGTTTAAGTTAAGCTGGAAATTATTATTAACTTTGGAGATTGTGAATGCTTGGAAGAATTCTACTTGAAAATGCAAGTTCAAGTGTGAGTGGACAAGATTATTTACCGGGGAGATTACCAGAATTTGGAAGATTTCAACTTGAAAATTCAGATTCAAGTGAGTGTCAAAATGATAATTTACGGAGAGATTGCGAGCGATTGAAAAATTGTCACTTAAAATTGAGGTCCAAGTAGGTATGAAAAAATCAACGGGAAGATTGAGCTCACTTGAAGGATTTCAACTTGCAAATTTCAGTTCATAACTTATCATGAAAATAACCATTGACGAGAACATTGACTTCGCTTGAACGATTTCAACTGGTAAAGACAAGTTCTATTTATCACAGAAATGACCTTTGACGGGAAGATTGTGTAAGGTTGAAAGATTCCAACCAAAACGACCAATCTCCGTTTTACGTTGATACGTCAACCGAGTATTCATGCTTTGGATAAATTTTTCCCGGTCGCTTGAGACCGACCGGCTTGACTCACCCTGGCAGCAAAGGAGGTCTGCGGCTTCTCCATGAGATCCCAGAGGAACTTCTGGTACGGCGCGCAGAATCCGTCTCCGAAGTCCTCCTCTTCTCTCTGCTTGAGTGACTCGGCCTCCTTCCTCATCTCCTCGTGCACGTGCTCCTTGCGCTGGTGGTACTTGTGCTGACAACAGGACTCGAGGTAGAGCTCGTCGATGCCCCAGTACTCGAGGTCGTCGCTGAAGGCAAGCACGC
>JACJUY010004351.1:0-27770 GCA_014220935.1 Platorchestia sp. MABIK
TCAGTGCTCACTTCAGTGCTCACTTCAGTGCTCACTTCAGTGATCACTTCAGTGCTCACTTCAGTGATCACTTCAGTGATCACTTCAGTGCTCACTTCAGTGCTCACTTCAGTGCTCACTTCAGTGCTCACTTCAGTGCTCGCTTCAGTGCTCACTTCAGTGCTCACTTCAGTGCTCACTTCAGTGCTCGCTTCAGTGCTCACTTCAGTGCTCACTTCAGTGCTCACTTAAGTGCTCACTTCAGAGATTAAAAGGCTTGTGCGGGACTTCACAACCTCCCCCTGCAACCTTCCCCCGACCAGAGAAGTCCATGGAGTGACTACCTCCCCATGCTGGCCTCAAGGCTCCATTTTGCTAAAAGATGACATGCAAATAAAACTATTAACAGTAATACTAACAGAAATAAACGAACGGTGCGATAAAAACAAAACTAATACGGGAAATGCACAAAAAAATGCATCATGTGGTTGTTAATTGCTTGCGACAGTATTTTTGGTTGATAGTCCTGTGTGAATATGCATTTGTACATGATTGAAACACGCGCAAAATTTATCAGGTGTCACAATAAAAGAATCGATAGGAAAAAAGAGCTCACAGATGCAGTGAAGGGTTCATGTAAGATATTGGTTCTCACAATAGAATTTTGACTTGAAAGGCAAAATAAATCCGCGAACAATTCAGCCGTACCTCACTTCTCTTACATATTTTAAATGCAAACAATTCAGTCTTTTCCTGCATTTTAAAAATGCGAACAATTCAGCCTTTCATTCCATATTAAAATGCAAAAATTTACCTTCCTCTGGAAGCCTGATCAGTTACTTCTATTTTTATTTTGTTCTATTGTCGTTCAAGTAGAGAAATAACATGAATGTTGTAAAATAATTCATATTTCTTATATTCAGTAAATTTATTCATTCGTAGAATAACATCAGTATAAACCATTTCCTTTTTGTGACATGAATATAAAATGGCATGAAATTCAACAGGTGTTATTCGGTTCTGGTGAAAACAATTTAATCGATCGATCGATTTGAAAACACCAAAACAGAAACTAAAACTGCTGCACACACTCAGTGTTATGTTAACTATTTTTGTTATTCATCCAAATAACGATTTCTACATAACTAAAGATTCAGGAGTGTTTTCACACAATACTGAAATTCTTCTCAAATGTATCGGAGTAGAGACCAAAAACTGAAGCCCAAATGGTCCGAGTCAGCATTTTTTTAAATATACGAGCGTACACGACCCGTCACAAATGACGGGACTTGATATTTTATTTAGACAAATCTTCCAGATGTGAATGACAAGTAAATATGTCCATCCTAAGAGTACCCACGAAAAATATTTTGTGAGTTATTTTATTACTATTGATAATGGAAATTTAATTAGCTGATTCTAATGTCAATAACTGGAATATCAATAAAAAATTTTGGCAATATATGGTACTCATGTACTCGTACTTCATATTGATCCCTTTGTTTTGTTCTGGTCCTAGCCTTTCGTTGAAGTTACAATTGTATTAATAATGGATATTTCTGCACATTTCTAATGTTAAACCTCCAATGTTGTTTGGTTAATTCAGAGTGGTAGTGTCCTTCCCTTGATCATCATCACGTTTTCTTTTCAGCTTCTAATCACTTCTCTGTTTTTAAGTAAGCACACGCTAATATGAAGATATTAATAATTATGTTTTTATAATTTCAAAAACTGAAATAGCAAATGCTTCTCGGTATTATGTAATCAATTAGTTCTTTATAAGGAAGATTTGGAAACTATTTAAGATAATCAATATCGGTATTGGTGTGTGTTAAAAATTAAATTACAATGTAAACGAGCTACGGTAAAAATAATAACACAACTCAATCAAAAATCTCAGTTAGTCACACAGATGTAACTAGGAGCACTGAGCTGCCTTAGCGGCAATGGTTGCTGCATTTTATGCGATAGTAGCAAATTTCTTGCTGAAAACATTCTAATTTGGACCAAATGTAAAAAACAAATGAATATTGGCTTTTATTATGATAAGAAGATATCAAGTTCACGGAGAAAAATTAGAAGAGAATAAAAAGTGGTACCATATTACACACAAAGAAGCTAAGAGTGGTTTTTATTTGTATCTCAAACGTACCAGAAACAACAGGCCCGCTGAGACGAGAGCAGAACGACTTGAGCCTATTATTGCTGTAATATAACATGGTGAGCAACGATATGGCACCTGTACTGCATTGTTACTCGGTGATGTGTAGATACAAAAAATAAAAGGCAGTGCAATTCGTGCCTCCCATAGCTATAAATAGATCAAATTGTTGGTATTTTGAGCATGGTAATTGGCTCAACTATTATAATTTCGTTGGTTTTGGTGCATAATTTAAAACTTTGTTGTAGAAAGAAATTGTTGATGCTGATCTATACTTCTCAGGGTAGGCATTGCTACTCAGAGGGCACGGGCCTGTAACATATATAATACCAACATCAACACTATCAACACTATACCGGATGGACCATAGAAAAGTAAACCCAACTTTAAATGTTAATAACTTTGGAATAAAGATGTTTCAATTTAATTTGCTGCATTATGTGTATTATGTATGTACCCTGACCACGAAGTTATGGGTCTGATTGTAAATAAGGACCAAGTCGTCCGAAAATTTGCCGATAAATGTAAATTCCGAAGTGACCAAGCATTCGTTATGCAACTAACAAAGGAGTAACGCATTTTCATCAACGTCTACGCGGCAACAAAGACTTTAACAAAAGTTCGAAATTAATTCGAACAGAGCTTTCCTGAAAGAAGCTCTTGGTATAAATCGTCATAACTCGTTTTGTAGAATGACTTTAGAATGACGCTTTAAGTATTGTTTCATATATGACCTCACTAAAATATCATGTGCAACTCACACTTTTACTACTATTATTTATCTCATTATTGATAGAGCAAATTTTAATGTGATTTTACATTTTTATTGCACACATTTTTCTCCACCTAATACAAAAAAAAAACAGAATTAAATTATCTTCATTCACTGGAAAGTTATTAACAATTAAAGTTGGGTTTACTTTATGGTTACTTTTTTATGGTCCAAATACGGTGTAATAAAATGCCTGGTCTCTCCTTTAAATTTATGAATAAACACATCTTTTGAGAGAAATTTCTCCCATGTTTTTACAATAGGAATCTGCTTGCTTGCTTGGTATCACAGATACTATTCAAGTGATAGAAAAACCTGGCATGTGCTTACTTTCGTTCATAAGTCAGAAATATGGCGTGAAAATTGAATCTATTGATAAGAAAATGCAGCTCATCGAGATGAAAAAGTCATGGCAATTTTTACACAAGCCTGTTGGCTAATAATAACTTAAATAATCATACACAGTTGTTGTCGCTTGGTTGGCGCGTGTGTCTGTGACGTTCTTAAGGACTAGCAAGACCCGAGGAAATTCCTCGGACAATATCATCAATAAGCTATGTAGCCCCGTGAAAAAATTCGGTCAACATTACTTTAGAAATTCTTACAAAACATATTCTAACATAACCCATGCTAACCTAACATATACTAACCTATCCTATCCCAAGCAAAGCTACCCTAATAATATGTCAAACATAAAAAACCAAGAACCCCTAAAAATTTCATCAACATAACCCAACCTATGCTAACCTAACCTATCCTAAACTATCCCATCCTAACCGATCCCATCCTAACCTATCCTATCCTAACCTAACCTAAATTAATTTATACTAACCTATCCTGTCCTGAATCATTTGAATTGTCGTAATCAATGAGTTAAGCAATGTCATCGTTCAGCTAGGAGGACCCGTGAATAGTTTCCGTCAACATTGCCTAACAAATTCTAACGTAACATATTCTATCCTAACCCATCCTAACCTAACACATCTCACTATCCTATCCTAAACAAAGCTATCCTGATAATACGTCAAACATAAAAAACCATGGACCTGAGAAAAAAATTCAGCAACATTACCTAAACTATGCTAACCTGATAAAATGTCAAACGTATCAATGCATTTAAATGCGATTTTTTAATGTAACACTCAGGAATTCGGTATCCATGACCGTATCTGTGATACTTGTTTCACCAGTGCACAAATACAAGAATATTTTAGTTATGGGCTCTATTATGATGGATGTATTTGTTTGTCATCCATATCTTGAGGCTGATAGGGAAACTGTCGAATCCAGTCATTTTTGACGGGTCATGTACACTAGTACATAATAAATCATGCTGTTTAACATTCCGTTACCAATTTAAACGTCAGTTGTGAATAAAGAATACAAAAATACATATATACAAGTTGCAATACCTGTAATCATTAACATATAAGCTATTCCTCCTAAAAATTGTGAATAGGTTGAAGATGTAAAATTTTGAAAAGGTGGAGTCGGAGTCCCCAAATTTTGAAAAGGTGGAGTCGAAGTTCGGAGTCGCAAATTTATTCCCCTGACTCAGCAACCCTGGTTCAGTGAAATTTCCATTGTTATAACATGGGAGAAATTACGCATAAAAGTATTTAAATTTATTTCATTATTTATTTATTTACATAAAATTAAAGAGACGCCTGACGCTTTACAGTATAAGTATGCTCTTAACTTAAGTTTCGAATTGTTTTGCATTTATTTTCGAGGAAGCTTTTTTGTTTAACGAGTGGAGTAACACAACAAACGCCCCATAACGCAGTCATGCATGTCACACGTTGAATGTGTGGTGTTCGTATGTTTTCCTCTCACGCAAGTTACAAACATTGCTTGAATGGCTTGACCCAATAGCCGAGGCTCTAATTTCAAGTCGGAGGAAAAAACACGCACGACGCAATAATTCCTCATTAAAAATAAGTTTCCATTTTAAATACACCATCAATATTTATAGAAGTACTGAGATACTGTTACGCTACAAAATCCAGCAGTATAGCCACGCCACTCGACCTTCGCAAACAATCGTCGGAAAATCCTAGTGTTGTTGCGGTGGATGTCAAGAAAACTCCGCTCTTGGCAATAGAGATAAGTAGATTGTGCTTCTAAAGCCAACTTGCAATCTCAAGGAATTGTATTATGGAAGCGGAGACCTGACTCCCCTAAGCACTCAAAATCTAGATCTGCTGTTCGATAGCCCCAGAAACAGTGGGTAGCAAGAGCTTGAACACTGGATTCCGCTGTGGTATTTCAGGAGTATACAGGCGTGTTCCTAAAATGTTATGCTTTGAATGGTGATTGCCCATCAATTTTAATTTTGGTTCCAAGTGCGACTGAGTTTTCTTGTGTGGCGTTCAATTTTTTCAAATTCGATGTCCTGTTTTTTAATTGAACTCACTAGATTCGTAACCATGGCAATTAGCAAGTAACAAAAGACATGAGTTTTGCTAGATTATGAAGGAGTACATTTTTTGAGACCTCCTGTATTGCATGTCTTCACAGGTCATTGAATGAAAATTAAATGTTTCATTCTCGAAAATTAACTGCGTTGATTTGCATTTGAAAGTCTATATATCAAGAAAAATGTATCCGAGAACTGCGATATCTGAAGGTCTAAATTTCCTTGGTAAATTCATAGGTATTGCTTAATTAAAATCATTTACGTCTTATGTCAGAAAACATGTCTCAATTTATTACATAATTAATTTAAAAACGACTGATACACACTAGAAATGTGAAAAAGTTGATGCAAATCCACCGTTGAAATTTTTGTTTGTTTGTATGTGTTTTTTTAGTGATGATATTTTGATCCGAATTTTTGACGGAATTTTTCAACATTCACTTGAATTTCATTATCTCCAATTTAATTTTTTAACATCCGGTGAAGTTTTTACCTCTATTTGAATTTTTCCACTTCCAGTAAAATTTTTTCACACACTGCAGCATTTTTTCATTTTAGTAGAATATTTTCAGCAGATCTCACGCCGGTACCCCTGAAAATTGTCGCAGAGAATTTAGCAAATCATTTCTTCCTATTTTCCAATTTTCAAAGATTTCGATGATGAAATGAAATCTCGTGCCTACCAGTTTCCTGTGCAAAATTTTTCGAAAAGTTGCTTTTTCTCGGACAGAAAAGAAAAATAAGTCTAGCAGTACGGTTCAACGGAACTGAAACGGGCTTCCCAAGTGAGCAAATTAAAATGAAATTTTCACAGCCCTGCAGTGCATGCGCATGCAATCGAATATTATTATTATTTCCCTTGAAATTCTCCCCATTACTCACTTCGGATGAATTTAAGGTTGAATAATAACAATCACGAACCATAACAACCTTCAAATCGTCTGGAAGCGCATAAAATTGTCTACAGGGTGCTCATGATAATTTTTAAAACAGCGACCACCTGTTTCAAAGCCACGGTCAAGACGCATCTGTTTGTTAAGGTTCTTTTTTTAGATTCTATTTGTTCAGGTTTTGTTTGCTAAGGTTCTGCTTGTTTGGGTCCTGTTTGTTTAGGTTCTGTTTTCTCTACTGGTTGCAGATTTGAATATTGTTCTCCGATAACATTGAAGATTCCGACGCACCAAGAAAGCCCTAAACTTAAACTTGCAAAATTGAATTGCTTTAGAAACCTATTTTAAGCGTTAATAAACTTAAAATGTTCATTCGCACTCCAACCTTCAGCTCGTTTGTTAAAATTGAAACGTGGCAGGACTTTCCGACAAGGCAACGATCCAAAGCATACATCAAACAAAACCAAGAAATGGTTGAGGTCGAAGAAGATAAACATTTCATAATTACCAAGTCAATCCCCAGACATGAATCCGATCGAAAACTTGTGGAGGGAATTGAAATAGAAGGTTCAGAAGAGAGGTCCCAATAACATCACAAAACACAAAGAAATTTGCATTCAAGAATGTAATAAGATTGCACCCGAAACCTGTAAAAGACCGGTAGTGAACCACTCTTAACATCTAGAAGCTATAAAAAATAATAACGAATATGCAACGAAGTATTAATGTAAGTATATCTGGAAATGTGTTGCGAAATTTTGTTCCCGTATTCATGATAAACGTTCTTATATATTTCTTTCTATTAAATATTTTTGGGTTTTAGATGTAATATCACACTTTTTATACAATTGTTTATAAATAGGGTGTTTCAGAACAAGAGGTACAAAATTTTACTCAAAGTAGAAGATGGCTGAGTAAACACTTTCTCTTCTATGAAATTTCATGAAAAAATTCGGGTTTTTGAAGAAAAATATGTTGTTTTTATTTTAAAGGATGAAATTTAATTACACTATTACTCTCAATATTTATTTTGAATTTACGTTACAAACTCTTCAATTCTATGAGAGTTTATACTTGGGAAAAAAGTTTAGTTAGACGGTTTTAGAATGTTCCAGATCGTGCTACCAGGTTTCTTCTTGTCAGTTAATTACCTAAATGGTCAATTTATTAATAGATGGATCGGTCGAAATGATCCTGTTGGATGTTCTCTTAGATCTTCTGACATGAATCCACTCGATTTATTTTTTTGTGAAGACACATGAAGAGCTTTGTTTATGCTACACCCATTGAATCTGAGAAAGATCTCGTGGAGGCTGTTGGAGAGGTTTCTGAAATGTCAGAAGTGTTTCCTAATATCCGGCAGTCGTTTAGGCTAAGATTTGAAAAGTGCATTGATGTAGGTGGAACACATTTTGAACAATTTCTGTAAAGTAAATTCAAAATAAACATTGCGAGTAACTGTGTCGTTAAATTTCATTCTTTAAAACAAAAAACAAGTAATATCTCAACCCGAATTTTTTCGGGAACTTTCATAGAAGAAAAAGTGTTTATTTGGCCATTTTCGACTCGGTGTGGAATTTTGTACCTCTTGTTCTGAAACACCCTGTATAGTCAAGTTTTTGTAATAATTATTGTACGTGGTCTAGCAATGTAGAACCTGGCAATTTAACACACGTGTTGTATTATTTTGCCCATACGGTATGTCGACTCAACAGCCCGGACATTACGTGTCAGACTGGCAGAGCAAGTCAGAATAAGCTCTAGCACTGGGGCTTGTCACTGTCACCCTCCACACCCTGCCATAAGATCCCATGCAAAGGACCAATGTGATGTTGAAATTTCCAATTCTGATTTTTCAATTTTAGGATCTGTTCGCAATGTAACAAAACTTAAACTTCTCGAATCCCTCTGTATACATATATATATGTAAGAATAAACAAAATCTTAATGACATACAGAGTGAACATCCCTTGCTTTTGGTTGGGTAACTGTAGCTTTAGGGAACGCTTTTTTGTTTGCATTTCAATTACGTCCCATTACACATTTCATTAATTTTCTCCTTTTCAAGTGCACAGCTTATTGGGTACGGCAGTCTGCTCGTAATTACCGCGGTGCATACATCTCTAGTTATGTATAATAATGTGTGTAATTACCAAGCCAGTAATTCTCAATTCTTTGTAAAAATTTGCAGATCTTGCATCTGACAATGGGTCAAGGCCCGAAACGCTCGTTCTAGTATTGACCACGTACATTTTTAAACAATGAGTAGCTTGTTGGTTTTTGCTCGAAACTTTTGATTAAAATTGCTTACTATACGCAAAATTTTAATTTTTTTGGAAATTTTCATGAATTTTACTTTGTAGAACAGTAACATTGTCTTAAACCTGACGCACTTCAAAATTTCATTATAATCAAATTTATAAGCATGTTTTCCACTACCTCAGAGAAGCGAAAATTTTCTTTCTCGAAGGTGAGGTAAATGAATATATTTGCTACTCATTACTTTGTAAGCGGTTATATTACACTAACTAAAATATTTTTGACATGCTTCCTAACCGTTGTCCGTATGTGAGGCAAAAATAAGGTGTAGCAAAAGGAATAGTCAAGCACGTAAATTCATAGGTGAAAACAGTGTGTGGAACTCCGAGGTAATTTGTAAAAACATTATTGAGAACTCCGAGGTTAGTTCCTAGGACAAACTCAAATAAAAACCTTAACTTAAACCTTAACTTGAACCAAAAACCTTAAAAACCTCCTCAAAAAATATTGTGGTTATACTAAATGATTGTTTTTGGCTTGAGCTGTTATAAAAACAAGCTCAAGTGTATTGGTGTGAATCGTAACCAAATGTAAAAATCTATACTACAGTAGGAGCCTCTCCTGTCCGTCTGTCTGTTCGTCACACCCACCAGCAGAAAGTGGGTGATGAGCGTATCTGTGATACAAGCTTCGTCAACTCCTCAATTTTCCGTGTATTAATTCATAAGATTAGGGGTTAGAATGAATATCACGCGTATTGTTTGGAAATAGTAACGTGTGTCATGTTATTTGTCGAACATTATTGTACATTTCAAACGGGCCGCGTGAACTCGCGGTAATAACGCCAATGAGATGGGTAAGAAGCGAAACACCGTCCGCAAAATTACCCTAAAGGCACAAGTGGTTCTCCTATCGAGTCTCATTGGGGTCCGCTTTCTACATTTACAAGCCTGTCTGACACAGACTCCGTAAGCAGAAAACTGGAAATCCAAATTTTGTAGGTGCATTACCCATCGTGTAGAAATTCACGAGGCTAAATGGCGAAGGAATTTCTCGAGTTTATTTTTCAGATACGAGTGTCGAGGTTAATTAATCTTGGATGGAGACGAGCGTAGAGTACATACGTAGGTGTTCCTCCGAACATCTCGCCCTCCTCCCTTGGTGTTTTATCGCTATGGTCTGTCACAATAATTCATGTCACCTACCTACGTGTCGGTGTATGTGACAGTGAAGAGAAATGGAGAAAAAAAAATGTTCGTAATTTTTCAATGTGTCTGCGGATGTAAGACAAAAAAGAAATGTTTCTGAAACCTGTTCCTAAGATATTGGAGCAGGTTTAGGGCCACTAATTGTCGTGCTGCATGATGTAGTGTAGTCAATTGTGGTTACAATATTATAGTTTTGAGTTTAAGATCTTGAATATAAAAAACTTAGATATAACCTTATTATTCTCTACATTCTCCCTCCCAAGTAACTACATAACAGCATTTTTCAGCCTAAACACTTGTAAGTTTGTTCAGTTGTCGTGGGGGAAGAGACTTCCACATTGAAGCCTGCAATCATGCAGTTTTTTAGGAGTTTTTCTATGATTTCAAGATGTAATTCGTTTTTGGAAAACACCGCTTCGTCAATTTTTATCAAGTTTATTAACATTTCTATTGTGTTTATTTCTACTATACCATGAAATTGTCAAAATTTCACGAAGCCGTTCATTTTCGGTCTCTGAACTTAACATGCATATTTTTAAGTCTGGTATATTGGCTGCTATTCATGAAACAAAAACCCTTGCTTCGTGCAGCGCCCTACAGATATCCTGCTGAGTTGTATTCAAAGCTGCAACAACAAGCCATACATTGATAAATTTAAACAGTCTAAAAGCCTGCTTTGGCTGTTGGTTGCTTACCTTTAGTTGTTCGCCGAGATTTCTTCCAGTTGTTTGCCAATATTTCTCTGAGCTGTTTCAAAAAATGTTTCCAGTCGTTAGCTGGAGTTTTCTTCCGCTGTTTGCAGCTGTTCCGGATTTTTGCTCGTGTTCACTAATTTTTTTACAGGGTTTTCCATTTCGTGCAGCTTACTATGCTAGCGCTGTAGTTCACACAGATCATCTCAAGTGCACCCTATTTCAGTGACTGTTCAGTCTTCATCCACCACACGGCACTGTTATTCCATTACTTGTTAGTTAAAGCAATTTTCTTGATTGAACTAAATTAATTAGTTAAATTAAATTGCAGCCCAGTTGTTCTGCGACCCTTGTGGTCTGGTGAAGCAGAGCGCTAGCTTTACACATGGAGATTTGCACGTTCGGTCCCCAGCAGTCATTGGTGTTCTTCGTAGGAAAGGGAAGATGGTTCACGACTATTCCATTCACAACTCACGAGTTTAAGTGCCTGCTCAATCGTTAGGAACTATTTTTAGTAGAATTTTAGTAAGCATTTCAATGTTTCCAGCTTGTGAAGTAATTAGAACCCCCATTATAATACACAAGTTGTTAAATACGTTGTTCTAGATTCTCAATTCTCAGCGTCCACGAATGTATGCTCCGATGTATTCACACGTCATTGCGATGGTAGGCAGAAGTGTCGCAAATGCCATGTTAGCAGCTCGTTAATGGGCAGAGCTAGATGTTAACAGAAACTACGAAGAAATTAATAAAAAATACTAGTTGTCTACTTTATATTAACAAATATAATATCAGATGGAATATAAGACATTTTTCACCTAAAAAAAAGTTTGATCAATTTTGATTTTTCCCTGAGGTCAATGCTGTCAATTTTTTTTAGAGAATTGACTCAGTGGTTCCTATTTATAGATGCTAATCATCCTATCGTTGGTTTTGATAACAATAAACTTGAATAGCAAACAATTCTGTTTTTCGTAAATCATGATATTCCTCTCAGTTCACTCTGTAAGATGAAGAACAACTCGTCAAAATGGTTCAGAATAATTTGTTATTATACAACTTTCGTTTCACGGGAGATTTGCTTAAAGCTTACGCTTCAATCGTTGCCGTTCTGGGGAGCTTAAATCCCCTGACAGTAAGAGAACAAAGCGGAAAAACTGAGATTAAAGGTACACAGCAACAGGAAATATAAGTCAAATGCAAATAGAAACAGGGAGTGTTCTACCTCTACCCACTCTGCTTAATCAACCTGGGAAAAATAACGATTTCTGTACTTGTAGGCTCTCTTTCTGACCTACTGAGTTATTGGGGAATAAACTTCCCTTTACCAAGCCGTTCCATAAATTGATACTAGCCCGTTGTATGTTCATTTGATTTATTTCAGGGAACATAAAAAAAACATGATCATGGTCCTTTAACGGTAATAATAGCACTAGTAATAGCAATAGCAAGTTTCAAAATATTGAGGAATTGCGAGGTGTCTGGAGAGAGAAAGAAGAAATGCTAAGTAAATCGGTAATGCACAAAATGATTCAATGTGCACATGTCATCCCAATATATGTCCCAGTATGAACAAACAAAATATACCTAGATTTGAGCCAAGAACAAAAGTACGCGACTAACTATCCGCTGGCTGATATCGCACTTCTACCGCCAATTGCACCGACCTAGCTTTGGCTGCGCTGGATTAATTCTTCATACTAGCGTATAAGAAGTATGGATGGCACCAACAGTACGATCACAAATTTATTTAAATTTATAGGCACATGTAAGCATAATGAAAAATTTGAATGGCGCACAAAAATAGAACGATGCAATCTAGTTAAGCACGACACAATCATGGGAAGTGATAATGTATTAAAACGATGGCACAATATAAATCGGAACGCATTAAAGGGTGTAAGGTAACTGATGATATAGAAATAAAACATAATTATGCATTCGGTACCTCATAAATCAAATACCATCACTGCCTATTCAAATGGAATGAGTTTGCACTGTACTTTGACTGCTCCTTCCAGAGCCTTGCACTGTAGGCCTCATTTTTCTTACTAGCCTTTTCTTCCATGAACCGCACTGAATGCGAAATTTCTTCAAATTTCAATACATGCTCGAAATTCGACACAAACACTGTCATACTTCTCGCCGGCTTCGACAACCACAATCCTAAAAGCAGGTAGTTCAAACTTGCCAAGCAATATTCTTGTCACCGAATGCCCGGCCCCTCCCCTCGATTTACAGGTGAAATTATTCCAATATCCAGTCATCATCTTGCCCCTCAATCATGGTGTACCCTCCCCAGTTGTCGCTTCGTCTTCTCTCTGCACTTAGCCGCATAAGTCGGTCATGACGCTAGGCCTCGATTGATAACTTCCGTCGAGAGACTTCGAGCGTGTGAGTGACCGAGCACGCGAGGAAACCCACACTTCCTGAGAACAATTATTATTGGTTTTAATTAAATATAAATTCCCTCTACACATATCCCCTGTAATTCAACAGCTGATTAAAACAACTCTAAACAACTCTATTGCATTACCCAGTAATTTAACGGTTGATTAACACAATTCCGAATTATTTATCATAACCTAAATACCCCGCAAATTAATAGTGCGATGACATGATTTGAGAGGGACATCCCAGCGGTTTTCGGCCAAATTGGCCATTTTTTTTTAAAAAAGAATTCCTAGGTGCTCCTCTATTGTGCTCTAAATTTTATGACGTTACGGACACTAGAACCTCCCCTCTCCCTCCCATCATGAGGGGTTTAAGGGGGCCAAAAATCATTAATTTTTGACCCCGTACAAAAAGAAAACGAAAAGAAAATAGAAAATATAGCTTCATAAGTTTGTTTGAAATGATTTTAAAATTCCAAAACTGTCTTTGGTTTTCTTCTAGCAAGAAAACTCATTGAGTTCCAATTTTTGAAATTTCCGATAAATTGACATAAAAACTAGTATTTCGAATTTTCTCAAAAACTAAGGCCAAAATCGAAAAAAACTTTCATGAGCAAATTTTTTTTCAAAATCATATATACTGGCCAAATTTCAAAACAATCGGATCAAAAATTAAAAATCGCTGGGATGTCCCCATAACTCATTTCAACTCATTATTTAACTGAGATCCACCTTTAAATTGGATCACGGCTGTGAATGATAAGCCTTTGTCGCTCAAACCACGAATAAAATACAAATTGTCTCTGAATTACTTTGAACGCTTGAACGAAATTAAAACTTGAACTGATTCAAGATGGCGTCCCGAAATCTAAACGGCTTTGCAGCACACTATGAACACTCGACAATTCTCACAAGAAAACAATTTTTTGATATATTCACTCCCTGAATTAAGCCCGTAGTGATTTCACCATAAATCAACTAATTACGTACCTCCCGTTCGATTCTAAATTCCAATTTTGTGTCTCGTCGATTGGAATTTCATCCTACACCACCATATCTTTCGCAAAAGTTGGCCTCCCTTTACTTACGCCACGTTTATATACGTCGCTGTCCTTTCCCATTTCGACTGAGCGCGACCCTTCTCCCGCAAATTTCCCGAGCTCTGATAGGCTAGCTTGTGCGCGTTCCCGAGTGTGCTACGTGTCGCTCCTCCCATTTATCCCGCGTTCTGGTGGGTGCCTTCGAGTGAGCCCGTATTCTTCCCCGTACATTTCTAAATACCCTTAATTGATTAACACATTAACTGCTCTGCTTTTTAACATTTAATCCGCTTGACTTTACATATTTGTTATATTTCAAGCTTCAATTAACCCCCCAAAGCCTATGCAAAGTTCGTACTAGGAATCCATGCCGCACTTCACCCCAACGCTTGAGGAGACGCTTCCTTCCTCCAATTCACCCTCATACTGCTATGTCCATTCTGTCTACCCCCAAGAGCCTGTCCCCGACTCCCTACCTCTGCCGTTGTTCGCAACCGATACCCTTGTTTGCCGCGCTCTATATTTCAATATTTTTCCACGCTCTCTGTTTTAACAATGTTTCCCTACATCAGTATATAAAAATTTTTCAGCTTCTTACGTCAAAACAGTCTCAATTTCAATCACGATCTTCCTTTGGATCTTTTCCAGATGCAAGTCAATATTGATTTTACTGTTGTCAACGTTTTTGAAAATTTCGTTGCCACAATTAGGTAATTGGAGAGATTTTAAGACGTTTTCCATGAATGATATTGTGCTCACAAATGCTTCTTTTTCGAGGTGTGGCGTAAGTAGCATAAACGGCAGTTTCGATGTTGCTCTTCCGGCGTTTCAAGAACGCAGAACACGCGAAGTTTCTTGGCGGGAGACATCGGCCTCGGTATGGCTAAGTTAAGTTTTTTAGGTTTACTTTGGTTAGTTCATTTAACTAACCAAACTTTGCCTAACCTAACCTCACCTAACGTTACGTCAAAACCATATTTCAGCTGATTTACATGTCCGTTTGTTCAATTTTACATTCGACGTTTCTATAACTTCAAAGTAAACATCTCGAAAACTTAGCATTTGCGAGCACAATGTCATTAATGGAAAACGTCCTAAAATGCACCCTATTACCTAAATGTGGCAACGAAATTTTCAAAATAATTGTTGACAACAGTAAAATCAATATTGACCCAGATGCGCACCGCCACTAATGCAAAAAGTGCACGCTTGAAAAGTGAAGCCCCGCCACTTTTTACCAGCTCCAATTTAAAGCACGCACGCAACCTAGACCTATTTCTGATGTTTAAGCATTTGAATATTTAAACGCACGCCATAAAAACATTTCCTCAACCGCCTCTAGGCTCATTTTGTGCAAAAATTTTCTATGTTCGGACGCACAACCTGAAATGAACTTTCTGACGCTCATCATTAATTTCTGATGACATGTCTTAATTTCACCCTCTTCAATAAAAACTAAAAGTACAAGTTAATTTCCTCTTTTTTATAGTATTTTTTTTTTGGTGGATGGGTTAACTTTTGGCGGGGTTTATGTGGGAATGATCCCTATTTTTAGGAGCAGAGAAATTAATTTTTTTCTTCACCAGAGATTTTAATTTCGTTGCCTAAATAAAATCATAGAAGAAGCTCTAGCAATAAAAACTCCAGTAACTCAGCTGCAGCCCAGGCTAGAGTGTTCACGTCTCATTCAGTCCTTAACCTATTCAAGATGAACATGATATTAAGATGGACAAAATATTCAAGATGGACAAGATGTTCAAGATAGACAAGATATTCAAGATGGACAAGATATTCAAAATGAACAGCCTGTTCAAGTTTGCTGAGAATAGAACGAATGAATCTTTGCTCTCGTAGAGGCTCTGACCATCGTTTGCACGCCGCTGCAGCGCACGTCACGGCAGTGCGCATCTCCATCGCACTTGTATCTTTGGCTGAAAAATCTTGGCCGGTTTTGTGCTGGGCGATGCAGTCCGTTGATGAGGCCTGGCTTTTTAGGATTGGAGATGCAATTTTCTAAATGCCGATGCCATTCACTCGCATCAGCACCGCAGCGTGAGCCCTATAGATCGTATCGTAAAATTAAATTGCCCCGGATTTCAAGGGATTAAAAGAAAATGTTGTGTTTGAGCCTTCACGACCGTATATATACGTACTGAGTGTCCATGGAAAATGTATCCTTCTGATTTAAAGAATATTGTGCGTCGTTGATACAAGATGCAATAAAAAATTTACGAAAAAATGTCGCAGGACAACGTTCTAAATAAACTGTTGTGTGGTATCATTGATGCATGACATCATCAAAATTTAAAAGCAGTTGAAATATTTTTCGTGCATGCCCTGTATAGTAACACAAGTGTTCAAAATGTTATTTAACTTCTACACACAGGTTCATTCCTGTCTCACTATTCACATTATGTCTCACTGGAAAATTATTCACGTACAATGGCTGCTGCAATATGTTTATTTCAAATATTAGCTTTTTGACGCACTTGTTAGGCAATTACAAAGTAGGAGTAGATTTGTTAGAGCCCAGTTTAAAGGCGTTCACATCTTATGTCAATGGCATTTTTTACTTCCGAAAACTTGTGTTTTTGATTTCTCGAATATGAAATTTGGACCATTTGAGTTCGCACCACCTCGAGGGCTTATTTGCACTTCACGACGAGTGTGACCACTGTAGCATTCTTAGTGGTGAGATTTCACGGTTATGATGAGATACGGAGACCACTGATCGTGTAGGAAGTACGCCAAGCGTTGCAGCGGATAGTCAGACTTTCTACAGGGATAGAGCGTATACCTATCGCATTATGCACTCTGGAGGTTGGTGGGCGTTAAGCGCCGGGAGGTACTACGACGACCAGGGTAGTTCAATGCCCATCTTTTGCTCTTCCAGTTTTTTGAAACCTGATCCGAAGAACGAATTACTGAACTTTCTCTCTGTTTACTGAAAACGGTGTGGTTTGACGATGTTTTATCGAATTTTTCCAACCAATGTTTCTATCTCAAATTGCTTCTCGAAAAATGAGTGTGGTCATTCAAACTTATGGAAATGTTTTCCCGAGGGAACGTGCTCTTGTGCTTTGCCTGTGTAGATATTTGCCCATTTGCTCGGCTAAATTATAAATAATGCAAAACTCTTGATAGAATATAACTCAGTTTCTTGAGATATCGAGGAAAGTGTCGATATTTCTTGAACTTGACGTGCCACTTGAACGGCGATAACTTACTCTATTAAACCTCAGTCAATTGAGTACGTAATTGCGAGCTTTTTATTTCAAAAACGTTTCAAGAAGACTCACAAATTTTGAGAAGAATTTCCGCCATTGACAGGAGTAGTTTAGGGTACAAAATATCAAAATGATTACGCGTTTCAATGATGCCTTTCTTCTGTATGTGATTTACGACCAACAGCTTGACATCCGCAGCTGAGCGTATATGACTTGAAAGTTCATGTTCATACTCTGCGTAAATGGGCCGTTTTGTGGTAAGAAGGAAAATTCAATTCTTGATGAAAATTGACATCATGGGACGTGAATTATGCTGAGGAGGGAATCTGTTATTTTCATGTTTATGCAGCGACCATATCGAGAAATTTATTCACAGTGCTCAATCTCGTTGTTAAATATTTTATCTTACTCACTCCGTGCATAAAAAATGCGTTTCGGAAATATTCAGTCAAAATTCCTTCTAAAAGGGACGGACCAAACCCTTTGAATATTTTTTAAGACATTCGCTCATCAAAGCAACTTTTCCTCGTGAAGTTCAGAATAACTTCGACCTGATAACATTTTCCTCACAGGAGCCGCAACGATCGGTAACAGTTTTGATTTTCTTTCAATATCAAAGCGAGCTTCTGGATCAGAATTTCACGATTTCGTATTTAGCTCTTGATCAGAAATTACAAACAATGCAATCATTACAGCCCGAAAAAAAATTCGAAAGTCTCTTTTTTGTTTCTAAGTGAAAGTTCACGTTGTTGTCGCTCACACTCTTCCATTTCGTAATTATGAAGTTTGTCGTCAGGGAATTTCGATAATAGCTTTACATTGTATCTCTCTTACTCACAGTGAAGGAAAAAAGTAAATCTTTGCTGAGGCGCACAACAAAGCCTGAGGTTGCGGAAACATTTATCTTCCTGCTTTTCCTTGTCTGGTTCCGAGAGAAGAACCGTCATAATGACAGGGATTTTTACGAGCCTGTGTACTCGTTTTTGTTCCAAATTGTGAGACGTGGAAAAATCGAATGAGTATTTTGTGTGTCTGAGCTGGTGGAGTTCATTCAATGGATGCGAATGTAAATTTACATGTGGATGGAGAGCTTCCAGAGATATTTTAGTCTTTCCAAAGGTGTTTTAGTAAGTGGTTATATTCCGACTGATGAAAGCGAAATAATAAGCATGATTAACTCATTTAAAACTCTTGAAGTTATTTCCCATCCATCTCAATCTGTGCCTACAAAGCCAAGGCTGGGACTATATCCGTTGATTTATCCGATTTGATTAGTTTTTCTGTTACTAGGGGTGTTCTCCCGAACTGCCATAATAGCTCGAGTAATTCCAATACTAATGAAAGGATCGCAAGATTCCTTTTCAAATTATAGACCATTCTCAACAATGTGCACATTGAGTAAAATCTTGAATGTACATAAATGGTTTGCTTTCTGCCTATTCGAATCATAAATAAAAGTGCCAAGATCCGCGTCTTAAATGAGATCATTATTTATTTAGGAAAGTCTATGAATAAAAATTTCTGGAACGTTTCGACCTCCAGGGTCATCATCAACCTGAAAACAAGGAGAGAAAAACTAGTCAAATGTCAAATTTACATCAATCATGAAAGAAGAAAAGCTAAAAAAACAAATGAAAGGAATACAATAAATATTTTCAGTCTAAAATTTCGTTAGTAGTGGAGGAAAAGCAGATTGCATATCATTAAAAACTGGTTTTTCATTTAAAATGGGGAGAGATTCGAAAATGCGGAGGTTAATTTCGTTTGATGCAGAGGAAATTATTCTAAAATCGAATTTTTAAGGTTTTTAAGCAACAGTGGCTTTCCTTCACCACTAGTAGATTCTTGTGTTAGGAAATTTTTGACCAGAAAAATTTTTCCCGATGTAACTCTACCTACCGCTCCTAAAAAGGAACTCTTTTTCTCGTTTCCTTTCTTCGGTCACCAATCTGAGAAATTTAAAAAACACCTCATCATTCTTCTTTCGAAACATCTTCCTCAGATTGATTTTCAATTAGTGTTAGTCAATACGTATGAACTAGGATCATTTTTCAATTATAAAGATAAAACTCCTAAAGGTATGCTCTCATCTGTGATTTACACATGTAGTTGCGCACAGTGTGCGTCTGAGTACGTGGGCTCGACCACTCGAGCCCTCAGTATTCGTGTTGCAGAGCATTCTGGCAGGAGCTTTAGAACTAATCTAATCAGTTACTTTTCACACCTTCCCACTCTTCAGTCCGCTCTCATGCAGAGAAGTGCGACATTCCTGTTAGATTAGGCGGTTTTAGAGTAATTTCCTCTGTTTCAAACCAAATAAACCTCCGCATTTTAGAATCTCTCCATATATCAGAAGAAAAACCAGTTTCAAATGACATGCAATCTGCTTTCCCTCTGAAACTAACGTAATTTTAATCCTAAACATTTTAATTTTGTTCCTTTCATTTGTTTTTTCCAGTAGCTTTTCTTCTTCCATGATTGATGTAAATTTGACATTTGACTAGTTTTTTCTACTTGTTTTCAGGTTGATAATGACCCTGGAGGTCGAAACGTTCCAGAAATTTTTATTCAATGACTTTCCTAAGCAAATAATGATCTCATTTAAGACGTGTATCTTGACACTTTTACTTATAAGAGTTATATTTTTGAGCGCGCAATACACTCTAGAATGAATAAATTTATTTTTACTTTTCGTGTGTTATCTCCCCATCAGTTCGACTTTGGGAATAATTGTTCAACGTCTGAAGCGCTCAACATGTTCTGCAATTCAATTCATTCTCCTTTGAGCAATAAAGAATATGCTATTTCCGTGTTTTATGAAGAATTCTGACATTCCCCATTGCCCTGAGAGACACATTGCAGCTTAAACTTTGCAGCGTGGCTCGGGGCAGGTGAGGTGGGAGCTGCTTTACGGCAATTCAGTAGCTACCTTTTGATCCGATTGATACTTTAGTTGGATCCCTTTGACGCAGTGGTACCCTTTTGGTATCGCTTGCTTTTTCGTTCCTTTATTTTGTGTTGCGACCTCTAAGCTATGGTGGTAACCTTTAGGGGCGATCTCAGCGGAAACTTATTCCGAGAGTGAAGGCGTTCTGCAGCCTTGGGTACCGACGCTCAGTGTTAAGCCGTGGCACGTCATCAAGCGTGCTCCCGGTGTTTAGCTTCCTCACCTGTTCACTTTAAATTCTAAGCCATCTTTACTTCTATTTTCTAGTTATTTAATTACCTTTGTCTTGCTACTTTATAAAATCACTTTGCTGTCGTAAATCGTATGAATGTGAGTGTGCGTGAGCTAATTAAGCTACCTTAATTCCTTAAATACTTGAACCCTTAAACCTTAATACCTTCACACCTTAAACTCTTTAATCTTTAAATACATTTCGAGCCAGCTTGGAATGGAGACTTGACTATTTTCCTTAACTAAATAAATTACCTTACCTGGGGCCTAACTGAAAGACGGCTTCACAGCGGTCTTACTCTCCGGGTAATACTGTAACTATACAATTCTATTACCTGAAACTTACTCCTTTTCTATACTTCAACCTCTTTTCTTTCCCGTTTTACCATCTTTATCAATTCTACGAGTGGCTTCCACACTGAGGCATAATTAAACTCAGGTTAGCTGTTGAAGTTTTTCTGGCTATAATGTTCATGTTTGCAAAACTTTGTGAATAACCATAGGCTCAGTTTCGTTTCTTTACACTGATTCACGGTTTCATTATTCTAGTATCAGCATCTTAGGGCGCCACTGGCCCAGCGTGAGGCTGCTCTGCCGGGAAGCACCCACGTCAACTTCGCACATTTTCATGTACGCCCGGTGGTGGTGACGAGCCGTACACGTACACGGACTAGCGCACGCACACTCAGAATGTGCGAACTTGACGTGGGTGCTGCCGGCACTGGTGAGGGACTACATGTTTTTTATTCTGCGCATCGATCTTCGATGAGGCTGCCGCTGCAGTAGTGCGGTGCTGTCTACGCTGACTTAATAATCGGCCCACTGAGCTGCATTGTACTCGGAACATTCGCAAAACCGTGCGGTAGACCGTGACTTTGCCTGCTGGGCGAAAGGACCAGTGTCACCCGAGGGCTCCGACGCAAGCAGACTGGGATCGCAGCAGGAAGCTGCATAGTTTTGCTCCTTCGTAGCTGAATCGGTGCTGTTGCTACCGCTGTTTGTTACTCTACCAAGCGAGAGGTCGCCATTTTTATTTGTTAGCGTTAAAGGGATCGCCTTACTTTAATTTAGCTAGGTTTGACCCTAGATTAGTTTGTTCTTGAACCTTATTTTTGTTACGCACAGTTAATGGCGTTCTATCAATTTTTACGTTGTGCCGGCATTAGTATTAAGGTTTGTCTTCGCTGATTAGTTCTTGTACCTAGCTCGTGGAGCTTTCTTCTGTTGTTCTGTCTTTTGAATAATTATTATTGCTTCCTTCAACTTGAAGTTATTGCTACTTACAGCTTTGAATAAACGTTTCTGCTGTCGTTAACCGTTTCACATTGAACCTATTTGTGTGGCTTCTCCACAGTTTCTTGCCTTCTTGAAGGCATTTGATACCATTAATCATGATATACTAGTGAAAAATATTAAAGCCTTGGGGTTCTGCTCTAATATTCTAGATACATTGATAGCAGCCCTATCTGAGTGGCCGCCGGCGGTATGTAAATGTTTCTGGCTGTTCATCTGGTCTTCGGAAGATCTGTTGTGGGGTTCCATTTTGGGACTTCTACTTTTCCTGATTTTTATTACTGATATGCGTAATTCTAGCGAAAATTTGAAATTGATTCACTTTGCGCATGACACAACTGTGTTTGATGCAGGTCCGGAACCAGAACAATAGTGTAAATTATAGTCCGACCAGAATTCAAGGGCAGTTCCCAGAAATGCACGATTTCCAAATCACAAACCCTTACCCATCTAATATATTAGCCAACAACGCAAATTTAAGCAGAAAATATGTAACTTCTTCTATCAAAATATATTTACTAAAATATTCTTATATGCATTAAACTGTAAGTGAATATTACATTTATAAAGTCGACACTGTTGGTACGTTTGACAAAGCTTTTCTAGGAATTCATACATTGTTGCCACATCTTATTCGTGTCACGTGCCTGCCATCCAGTGCCAGATGCTTTCCGGTCGTAGTTCGCTGAACACCTGTTCAGTTGAATTGTTTTGTCGATAATTATTGAATTGTTTTTACTTGGTTATGACAAATACATATTCTTGGTATCGTTATTTTTTCCTGCCTGAAACAGAACAAATTATGTATTAGTTGGCCCTTAATACTATTTCTATCAAATAAAATGTACCCGCAGTGGCAATTTGGCAACGTGGATAACGTTTCATGCCCCGCCCCCAAACGGTCATTTCATTCCGGTCGGACTATAATAACGATTGATAGATGTTTGTGCTGTAATAGATTCTCCTTGAACATTGATAAAACTTCGTATCTGATTTTTCTAATAGGGATAATTGCATGGTTCGGCAGATTTGTATTCGTGATGTACCAGTAGTACTTTTCAGGGAATGTAAATTTTTAGTAGTAGTTCTTGATGACAGTCTTAGATTTGTAAACCATATCGGAGAGGTTTGTGATAAGATGGGCAGATCTATTCTCTTACTGCGCAAACTGTTGCACATTATATTGCCTCGCGTTTTTGAGGATGTTATATTTCTCTTTAGTGCATCCACACTTGGTATTTGGCATTGCAGTGTGGGGTTGTTCTAGTCGAACTCAAATGTCCAAGCTCCGATGGTTACAAGATCGAAAAATTAATAATTTGTCACCTGGACATGGTAATGATATCAACGAGGTGTATCGTAAGGCCAGAGTTCTCACCGTTGAATAAATTTACGAGTATTTTGAGCTCGTAACCCTTTTCAAGTACTACATGGATGATAGAACGAGCTACCTTGCGGGAAAGCTCTCTGAGCTGGAAGTGCGTCTCTGCCATTACACGCTATTTGAATTTGACCTCAACTTGAATATTCCCAAATTCTCTCTCAGTGTTTGCTTAAAATCTTTGTATATCAGTTGGTTAAATATAAGAATAGCCTGCCTTGCTGTCTCAAATCTTTAAATTAAATCTATCAATTAAAGATCGAAGAAACATTACTTTCGAACAAAAACGTTATAACAAGAAACGCGAAAGTTTGACCACCTGCCGAGCAAGAAAACCAAAGTTCTTCATAAATGAGTATCTCATACTTCATGAGCTAACATTATGTACACTTTGAGAGTAGCCAGAAAAAATTCCCGGAGAAAATTGGAATCCCGAGAAGTCAGGACGGAAACATCTTCTCATCTACCCATGGAAAACCGGATTCAATACGTCTTCAGATTAACACGCCAGAAGAGCTCGATACCTGATGCTGCAACTGGACATGTCATCGAAACAGGTCTTGGGTGAATAGTAATTAGTGTTCTGCTGACTGTTAGTTAAACTTCATATCACTCATACTACCACAGAAATGCCAGAATTTCCCCTCTATACATCCCAAGCCATTTGCGTCAGATGTCCCATTGATTTCTACCTTGTTCGCTCTCCCACTTTATCTTTAAGTAACGTTCCGGTCAGATTATTATTACGTGTAACCTTCATAACATACCTCCGAAGATCAATTTCAACATTTATAAAATTAGATTTAAGATACTTTCACCTCAATTAGATATCATGTCACTTTCATAACATGTAACTGTCACTAATTAGATTTGTCACTGTTCACACTGTAGTGTGTTGATTAGAATTCCATTCTTGTTCAGTGTATGTGTATTGTTTAGGGTTGAATTAAATAGAGCGCTTTGTTTTATTAAGAGCCTGCTGTGTACATAGAATTAAGAACTATAGTAGAGATAAGAGAATAGACTTCCGGGGGAGTGGTCTGCAGACACTTGGTAGCTGTCACTGGTGCGGAGGGGCTGATGCCTGGGGTAAGTGTGGCCGTGTAGGTGGAATAATAGAAGTCTTATTGGAGACAAATATATTGTAACCTTGTGAAATCCGTAGGCTTTAATTCGTGCACTGTATCTCCTGTCTCAGGATTTGCTACGCCCCGTTCCGACTGCTCCTATCCGCTCTTGCTCTCGCTATAGTTTTGTTTAGGTTTCTCCTTCGCTCGTGCCTCTGTAATGTGTTAAAGGGTGCTAGGTGGCGCTTGAATCCTTGCTCCTTAAATTATCAAAATAAACTATTGATTTTAACTTGTTGAAGCCCAGTGGGGTGTCAAATAAATGTGTTCATTCGATTGTTCATCAATTACTACCCCGGGTTCAACCAATCGCTACTGGCTGTGCGTAGCACACCACATCATGGGGGCTTGACCAAGCAGTATTAACATAAATCATTCGTTGAGAACCGGTGGAGTAGGTGAAATTTCATAAGAACGATGGATTCACAATTTGTTAAAGATGGTCAAACTCTTGGCTTCGAGGGATCCGAATTAAGAGCATATGTAGAAAAAAGCAGGGAACTATAAAAAATAGCAGACGAGCAGGAGAGAGCTGATAGGAAGCGACTGGAGGAACTACAGAGAGAGGAGAGGCTACATCAGCGAGAGGTTCTTGACCCTTTCGGTACGACAATTTAAATAACTTGGGAAAAATTTCCAGGAGAAAAATTTGTGCTTACCCATAATTGTCAGTGAAATTGTCCTAGTGTGGGTGCTTTTAGCTTAGTCAAGAGCCTACTTCTTTATTTTTATTTGATTTTTTTTAATCTTCAATGCTTTATGCCTGGCGACAGAAATTTTCGGCGTTGACTATCGAGTTATTGAATTTACGGAGATATTATTCATAAGTTTTTGCCTGAATTTATCATAAATAAAAGATGTTCAGAAAAAATTTGCTCAAGTTAAATAGAAAGCTTATTGAATATGTTGCACGGACCCTGAAGCGTGAACTTAGAGGTAGCCAATGGTAATTTGCGCGTGCAGGCTTCTGGGATATCTAAAAACTAGTTTCATGAATGCTTGGAATTTCCCTAATTTTGTTATTTACTCCACAGTATTCCCTAACTAGTTAAGTTACTTAAAAATTAGGTTAGATTCCTTAAACTGGAGGAACTTCCCATCTTGGCACTGGAGTAGCCGTCAGTACCGAAAGGGTTAAACTTGAAGTTGAGTGGGAGATGGCGAGAAGTCGGTCCTCCAATGGAGAAAACTTGAGTGCTGCTGAAGCAAAATCTCCCATTAAACCAGCATCGAACAGAGATGGCGATGATGTTGCAGTCTACCTGCAGACTTTTGAAAGAGTTAAAGAGGCAAACAGATGGAATGCTGTAGTTGCCATGTCTGCGCTGCAAAATGGCTTTGCAAATTCGAAAGTGGCGGCCTTCATAAATTCCCTTCCTTGTGACTCAGCGTATTCGTGTGTAAAGCAACAAATAATTGAAGCTTTTGGGTTCACTATTTATGACTACGAAGATCGGTTTAGGACCAGGAGGCAAGGACGTGAATCATATCGTCAATTTGCCTTGGATCTAACTGAAGATTTCGGAAAATTTTGTGAACAAGCGGCAGTCGGGAATGACTTCACGAAGCTGAAGGAGCTGGTAATTAAAGACCAAATGCTTTACGCGGCAAGTAGAGATTTGTCTTAATACTTACGGAAACATGAGATTTTTAATGTAGCATTGGACAAAGTCATCAAAATGGCAGACAATTATCAAGCTATCCATGGGAAAGAGATACTTGAAGAAAGGTCTCCATTAAAAAAACCCGTGACCCAAATTACAAGTCATGCCATGTATGTGGGAAATGGGGACACGTCGCGAAATTTGTAAATTCAAGCATGAGAATTCCTCGGGAAGATTTAGAGATTCCTCCAAAGTTTTGAAGTTCTCAGCCTCGTGAAATATTGAGAAGGAAGAGACGATGCTCCCTAAGCCAACCTGCAAACCAACATGTTTTTCCTGTGAACGAGAGGGACACTTTGCGAAAAACTGTGTGCAGAAAAAGCAAGCAACGGAAAAAAGGAACGACTTCTGCCAAAAGGGTAAGGCTAATAAGCGTGACCTAGGTTGTGGTGTGCTACGCACAGCGTATGTTCCATTTCATGTGCTATAACTTCATGTTTCAAAATCAATTTTAACCTTCATAAGATTAGATATATTACTTTCACCTCAGTTATGACAATTGAATGACAGATGTGTGTGAATTTTGCAACAATGCCATCAGCAATTTGGACTTACCAATGTTGTGATGGAATTTAGATTTCCAGCTTGTTCGTTTTCCCACCTTATTTGTATGTAATGATTACAAGTAAGATTAGTATTTGCGAATAACTTTTGTTACTAACCTCCAAAATTAATTGCGACCTTTATACGATTTCATATATCACTCAACTCAATCAGTCATGTCCGTTTCATAACAAGTAACTGTCACTGATTAGAGATGTCACAGTCGCCAAAATTTTTAGCTTACTACCTTATTTATGTGAACTTTGCGACAACGCCTTCAGCAATTTAGACTCGCCAATGTTGTGATCGTTGAACTTCAATATTATTCGCTCATGGACTGAATATGTGTTTACCCACGTAATCGCGCTAGATTTTTTTTTTTCTCTTACTTCCTAAGCTAGTTTTAGGTAGGAATATCATTTTTATCCTAATATATCAAACAATATCCTAATATATCAAAATTCAATGACACCATACGAATAACTCGTAATGATTTTTCGCTCTCGTGTTGGAACTGTAGGTCACTCTATCCAAAATCGGAAGAGATACAATTTACTGTAACTAAAATGAAGTTTAACTTCGACGTGATTAGCTTCACCGAAAGTTGGCTAGACGACTCAACTAAAGAGGTGGTTAGAATGGAAAATTATCATAGTCACCACTCGCTACGCAAAAATAAGCGGGGCGGAGGCTTCAGTACGTACATATCTTAGCACATGGACTCAAGACTCATAGCAAGTGCAACTATGAATCGGGATCATATAGAGTCACTATTCGAAAAACTGACTAGAAATGGTGAACGAATTATGCTTGGAACGGTGTATAGGCATCCTACAGCTTGTCCTGTACCCTTCCTAAATGAGCTCAATCGTATTTTGTTGCAGTTCAACAGGTCCTCATTTAATGACATAATAATCTGCTGTGACTTCAATGATTATGATCTACTGAAACATGAAAGCTGTGAACCAATCTCAAATTTCATAAATGTCTTTCAGCCTATATCCTTCCTTCCGATCATCAGTAAGCCTACACGGATATCCGCAGAATCTTCTACGCTGCTCGACAAAATCTTTATGACAGACCCAACTCATTTTCTTAATGGAAAAATAACTTCTGACTAATCAGATAATTTTCCTGTTTTTCTTATTAAGGAAAATGTGAACGACAATTGACCAAGCCACAGGCTGAAACTTACTCATAATATCGTAAAGTAAGTTAATCATATTTGGGAGAAATGCGCTCCGTTCTATAAGAACTAATGCCAACATTACATCTCTCAACAAAGCAATGATGCAACGAGCATTGATGAATCAGTAGTAAAGTTGACTGAAACTAAAATGACCGCATACAATCAGTGTTGTCCAACAATAACACCGAAAAGTAAGTAAAAAGCCCTGGATCACTGAAGTCATCGTGATCAAAATAAAGAAACGCAAAGCGTACCTAGTCCTCCTTTGCGAAGGACGAATATCTAGATGAATATACAGGGTGTTTCAAAAATACACGGCATAATTTCAGGTATGTATTTCCCACATGTAGACAAT
>JACJUY010004351.1:46293-72808 GCA_014220935.1 Platorchestia sp. MABIK
GAGGCTGGGGATGAGGCTGGGGATGAGGCTGGGGATGAGGCTGGGGGTGAGGCTGAGGATGAGGCTGGAATGCTAGGAAAGGACATTCATCCAACAGAGAGAATTAATTTCATTGCAGCCGTCGTGCGACCGTCCCCTTTTTCAGGGATTTAATGCAACTCAATTAACGAGTGCTAGAATGTAATTAAACCTTTAGAGAAGCCGACTGCCGGCCGCCATAGCTGGACCGTAGATAACATGTGTGCCGGGGCTGCTTTGTTCGGCCGAGTTCATTTCGCTTTCCGAGAATTTCTGTTGTAGTCTTCTTCTGAACAACCTTAGCTTCTGCGTCCACAGAATTATCGCTTCTCTGAAAGTTTTGTTCTGTGACTTCGTGCGTCACATTGTGAATGGTGGTGAGCCAATTAACTTGAGCTAGTGGGATGCGCAATATTGTAATTAGACGAGCGATGGTCTAAACATATCCAAATAATCGTGTGATGTGTAATAGTTTTTACAGGGATAGTAGTCTTAATATATGTGAATAATGTAGTGTGCAATTGTATTTAGAGGGGGAATGGTCTAAACAAATAAAAATAATAATATGAGGACTAGGCATTAAAAGAATCACAAATTAGTGAGACAATCAGTACGAAATGCGTCAGTAATTTGCAAGGTAGAGAGCTACGTAATCTAACCTAATAATGCCCGTTGTGTTGATTTATATATCTGTTTGGTGTCCGCTCCTGAAGAAACATAGGATGTCTGAGTTTGCAGCATCATGGATACCGAATTCCTCAGTGTAACATTGAAAGATGGCCTTTACATGCATTGATATGTTTGACATTTTATCAGGATAGGTTCGGTTAGGATAGGAAAGGTAAGAATATGCCTGATTAGGATAGGTTAGGTTAGCATTTTTTAGTTAATTTTGACGAAATTTTTTCTCGGGTCCACCTACCTTAACGATGACATTATCCGTAGAATTTCCGTGGGTCCTGCTACTACCTGACAATATCCTTGGTTTATTTGTTTGCAGTCAGCTTCTTCCATTTCTTTGTCACGCTCATAAGAATAGTTATAACGACCATATCTGTGATTCGAGTTTCACCAGTGCACAAGTTAAAGAATATTTTTATCACGGGAACTGTTAGGATGGATATGTTTGGATGCCATCAAAATCTGGAAAATTAGTTCAAGAAAGGTAATGAAACCCTTCATTTTTGACGAGCCATGCACACTAGTTGTAGATAACAGCGTTCTGTGCATGAACTATTAGAAAATCAAAGGTATTAAAACTTATCAATATTTCCACGATGTGCAACAGTTATTTGAGGGTTGAGGTAGAAAAAATTAAAAATAATATTTAAATCTCAAGTACTGCGTAATTAGAACTAGTCGTATTAATGACATTCTCAAGATCTTTTTAAATAATGATGAAAATGTCATTAATAGTTAAACAACTAGTGCACACGGTCAGAAATGACGGCGTAATTTACACACCAATTAGGTCATTGTTTTCTTGCATTAGAATCTTTGCGCGGAAAATATTTTGTCCTGATTTAGCTATTTAGATGCGGGCCCGAAATGTGGCGCTGCTGTGAGCCAGCGGCACCAGACCAACCTGCAATAGAGCCAGAAAATCCTCAAGTTGAGATCGCAATAGCAGGACTTAAGGAGGTTCACGGATGTTTCTACAGGCCAGTGCACTGCTGCAACATTCACGGAAAACCAAAATCTGAAATTTTTGTAACTTTTTAAAAGGTTTTTCAAGTGGAAACCATCGAAAGCCAATTTTAATTTTGCAGCCAATAGAAAATGATCAGAGTGAGTCGCTAATCGAGAGTTTCTTTTGCATACGACGAATAGCGCAAAAATAGGTTTTACTGTATTTAATTTTAACGGACGCGTATCGCTTCATTTTTAAAATTTTACTAGTGTACACAACCCGTCATAGACGGCGGGATTTGATATTTTCTTTGAATAAATCTGCCAGATGTGGATGAGAAAAAAATGCATCTATCCTAATAGCACCCGCGATTATGCATTTTTGTACATGTGCACTGGTGATCTCGTATCACAGATACGGTCATTCAGCATCCTTATGAGTGTCACAGACACACGCACCAACCAAGCAAGCAACGACTGAATATTTTGATTTAGTTGTTATCGTCAAGAAGTTTTTTAATAAATTTGACGTATCTTTTTCTTCGCGATAAACTGCATTTTCTTAACAATAGATTCAATTTTCACGCTAAATTTTGACTTATAAACAAAAGGGAGCAGATGCCATTCTCAATCATTTGAATGGTTTCTGTGCAGAATTATTGCATTCTAGCTCTAAGGACTAGAGTTAAGGTAGCTTTAAGGAAAAATCGTTAAAGCGATAGCTACATTAATTTAAATGTATTAAAATAAAACATTTTTCAAGAAATAAATTTAATTAAAATCCTCATCAATGCAGTCACTCATTTCACGCCGCTCCTCTGACTAGAACAGTTGTGGCGTACTAGAGCCAACTTTCATTCTACACGACTAACTTGCGTGGAGGCTTCTCTTATTCCGACAGTTCTTCATCAGATTTCGCAGAGAAACCAGGGTAACAGCTTGTCCCGGATGCACAGCGTCTAACATCGCAGGGTTTCCACCCCGCCCACCCCTCTCCCTCCACCTCCGAGCAGCTACAGCACCACCTCCGAGCAGCTACTGCATTTTTAGGTTAGGGAATTTAGGTTAGGTCAAGTTAACTTAAGTTAGGTTAAGTAGGTTAGGTTAAGTTAGGTTAGGTTAGGGTAGCCAAGTTCAGTTAGTTTAAGATTAAGTTAAAAAAGTTACAGAATCCCTGATTTTGAGTGCCGAGATGGAGGGTTGAACGGCCAAACACTAGCGGTCGTTGTCATAACTTATTACAATGATATAATGCAGGTTAACTTTGGTATTCCGCTGTAGTATCCACTTACTAAGTACTTGTAGTGGTTATAATGCAGTGATTAATAATAAATGTTTAGCGAGCATATAGGTTAATAAACCTCAGTAGTACTGCATAGTTCAAAAATTGTCGCGAATGGCAACTTCATGTAGCAACTCGGAGGTGGAGGGAGAGGGGTGGGCGGGGTGGAAACCCTGCGATGTTAGACGCTGTGCAGCCGGGATAGCAGAACGGACGGCAACGTCAGGATGTCGCCCAGAGGCTGGTCTACATCAGTGGTTCCCAACCTTTCATATATAGCAACCCATTTTAGAACAAGAAATCAGGAAACGACCCCAATCCGTAAAATATCTCATACACATTTATTTTTTCTACAACAAACTTTCATGTATTGCGATTTATTCGTGAAGTCACTGTTCATTCCGTAAATATATGAATAATGTAAAATGTATTCACAAAAAAATTTTAAAGCTCCTACAGAACATTAATCAATTGCAAATCTATTCCAAATTATTCGAACAAACAAAGTTCACGCTGTTATGTAAAGAATGCTTATGAACTGACCATAATGAGACGGCTGGTATGGTAGTTTTTTAGCTAACAATTCTATCCTGGGCTCCGTTGTCGATACGGCACACCTCAAGTCGTCTTCCATATCTAATTTATTTTGGTACTTGTTTTTAAGGATAAGAAGTTGGGAGAATGCTGTTTCACATAAGTAAGTTGTTGGGAACGGCAATAAATTCCTTATTGCGATTTCTGTTATTACTGGGAATTTTTGGAAATTTTTTGTCCAAAATTCTTGTAATTGCAGTTCACCAAACCATGATTTAGCTTCAAAGCTGTTTTTTATGTCGATGAACTCTTTTTCTGCTGTTTCAGGGACATCAGATACACTGGCATTGAAAGGGTTGATTGTAAGGGAGAAAGATTTGAAACATTCATCTGGAAAATATTTTCTTATCTGAACAGTAAGATTTTTTAAATGTTCTTGTATCAAGCCATACAAGTCTTCGATGTCAATTTTATTTGCCGCTTCTTCAACAAGTTGGGCAAGTGTTGGGAACGTGTATAATTTCTTTTGATTAATTTTGATGATCCAGAGTTTCAAGTTTATTTTAAAAGACGATGTATTTTCAGACAAAGATATTATCGTACTTTCTTTAAATTGTTATCCTGTATTAATACTATTAAATACCTCGAAAATGCCAACCATGTATGCCAATTTGCACAACGTAAATTCATCCGTAAACAATGGTTCATATTCGCTTGCATTTTGAGAATCAAGAAATATTTGCAGCTCTCCTCTGAATTCAAAAAATCTCTTCAACGCCTTCCCTTTCGAGCGCCACCTTACCTCTGTGTGAAACAATAGTGCTTCATGGGTTGAACCCAAATCTTCACATAAAACTCTGAAGAGCCGTGCTGCATTTACGGCTTTAATCACTCGGTAAGCACTTCTTTGAATGGTTCAGGCAACGTCTTGGTAGCAAATACTAGTCGATGAATCATGCAGTGACTCCCAATTACTTATGGACTCATATTTTTAACTAACGATTGGAAGCCAGACTTACAACCGCGCATTGCAGGCGCCCCGTCAGTACAAACTCCGTACAATTTATCCCATTCGATTGAATGTTCTGTGAATAAATCATCAATTAAATCAAAAATATCAACAGCAGTAGTTGACGTTTGCAGAGGCTTCCAAAACAAGAAATTTTCCGTGATTTTTTTCGTTTCTATATAAACGAACATACACAAGAAGTCGTGCAAAGCTTGTCACATCAGTAGTTTCATCAAGCTGTATGCTGAACAGCCCAGTAGGAGTTTTTCTTCTAATTCTTGAATAATTTCGCATAAAATATCCTCGGATAAATCTGTTATCCTCGTTTTACCGTATTGTTTGACTTGGATAGAGGCGATAATAAATGTACTGCTTCAGGACCGACCATGAGACGCGCAATATCTTTGGTGCATGGAAAAATGATTCTCAGTTATTGTGTGTGGTTTTTTTTCGCTTGTGCTATTCTTAATGCAACTGTGTATGAAGCTTCAATGGCGGCTAAATTTTTGTTTTGAAATAATCCACTGCTATCAAGCAGGCGACTTTTGACGCCATTAACTTTTGCTTTAAAAAAATCAATATTTTTATACTTCAACGCAGGGTATTTAGTCTAGAAATGTCTTTGAAGTGTAGCTGGTTTCATAGACTCATGAGCAAGAACTTCCAAACATACTACACGCTGTGGTCTTTCCATACCTGCATTAACTATGTCAGTGAATCCCCACTTCAAGAAATCATCGATGTATTTTCTCTTTCTTACACTTATTTGTAAAGGGTTAAGAATCACTCGAATAAAGCTAACGTGTCACTGCAAGTGCGACAACAACACGGATGGGAGGAGCGACAGCGGTGGCGCAACCAAAACAAAACATGTTCAATGCTGTCGCAGACGTTGTGTTGAGTGACTTAAGGAACTGTTACATTTATTCTCATAGTGTGAATTTATATAACTGTCTTAATTTTATCTTAGAATTTTATTTATTTATTTAACTGTCTTCATTTGTTACCGTGTTTTATATAATATTTACGTTCGGGTCAAAATCGATTAGCGACCCACAGGTTGAGAACCACTGGTCTACATAGTGCCTCGCTGCACTGAAAGAAATTTTGGCCTCTCTAAGTGTCTCATGGCTGTTCAGGTGTCTCATTGATAATGTGATAGCTTAGTCACCCTGTTATATCTCAGGATGTGCCTTATAAAGTGAACGCCACCGGATGTCTTTGTCTGGCTAGGCTTCGTATGTCTCGGTCACGATCCGTAGGCGGAAACGACCCGACCGCCGGAAGATCTTTGTTGCTTGCGCTTGCCTGACTTCCGGGCAAGACTATTATATAGAGGAAGCTGTGAGCGACGGAGCTAGTATACGAATAAGTGCCTTGCTGAGCGTATCCTTATCCTGATCCTTAGTCTACACCTAAGGGTACAGAAGTTAAAGCTTCTGCTACAATACCTCAAGTTGTGTCGATAGGACGACACTACAAATTGGCGACGAAGACTTCGAATCTCTGAAGTAAATTTGAACTTTACAAGTGCTCTGAAACCAAGATGGCGTATTCTACATTTAGCTGTACTCCATTCGACATTGAAGTGGAAACAGTGTGTGAATTTCTACAACGATTAAACGTACAGTGTGCAGGCGCTCTTCAGAAGGCGGGAAACAATGGCAGTAAGAAAGCCAGTATTTTAGTTAAAGCCTTGCCCGTAAACATCATTACTGATCTACAACGAAGAATTAAACCTACGTTACTTTCTGATGCTACGTATGATGAACTTGAAGAAAAGCCAATACAGCAATTTGAAATCAAGAAATCCATTGTGGGCGCATCAGTTACATTTCTAAATAGAAAGCAAGGTGTTAATGAATCCATTGAAAGTTTTGCTAAAACATTAAATAACTTAGCATCTGCGTGCAACTACGAAAATTGCTGTCGCGATCGTCTATTGAGAGATGCCTTCGTGGCTGGTCTACAGTCAGCGCAAATTCTCAGTGCAGTTCTACAGAAGTGTGACGGAAAAACCTTCAACGAGTGTGTCGAACATGCAAAACTCATCGAACAGTTAAGTTCCGATGCTCAAGATATTATTCGCGAGGATTCATCTTCATCGGTTTTCACAACAGAAAAATTACAGCCGAACTACACATGCATCCGTTGCGGAGCTAAGCAAAAGCATCTTGCAAAGAATTGCTATGCGTTGAAACTGAAGTGTAATACATGTGGGAAGACAGGCCACATTTATAAAGTTTGCAAATCTACGACTGCAGCACGGCCTCCTCCGGCTGAGCTTGCACGGGGAGGACCTGCAGGACCTGCACGTGCCCGCACTTACACGGAGCAGCCGGAACAGTGCATTTGTCATTGCAATGTCGGAAGAGAAGATGGGTCAATGAAGAGTTCAAGTGAGCCTCAACAGCGGAAGAAAGAAGCTATTCTACAAAAGCCTAGGAAGGATACGAGTGACGGTAACTCTGTTCTTAATTTCTCTGATGTACAAACTAATTACGCGTTATTTCAATCACATTGTATTCCTCATAGTGCCACAAAAATTGCTCCCTCTGTTGCGCTCAACAAACGTAAATTTGTTACCTCCAGAGATAGAGTTAATCCTAAATATTTTGAGTCCAGGTCTAAGCCTATGAATGGAACTCAATTTGATGTCGGTGATCATGTTCTTGCTCTGAATTTAAGAAATGGTCCCAAGTGGCTGAAGGGAATTATTGTGGGTAAAGTTGCTGTTAATATCTTTCATGTTCAAATCTTAGCATTAAATGTAATCTGGAAGAGACATTCAAATCAGCTGCTTCATTCTTCTAGTAATTTGGGATCTTTCAGTAGCAAGGCGGCTGAGCCTCCTACTTTGCAGCCTGTTAGCAGTTCACCTGTACAAAATGAACCGCGTAGATCATGTAGAATAACTAAACCTGTAATGCGAATGGGTTGTTGAGTTCTGCCTTCCTTTTGTCATATATTCATCTAAAGGGAGGGAAATTGTTATATCTCAGGATGTGCCTTATAAAGTGAACGCCACCGGATGTCTTTGTCTGGCTAGGCTTCGTATGTCTCGGTCACGATCCGTAGGCGGAAACGACCCGACCGCCGGAAGATCTTTGTTGCTTGCGCTTGCCTGACTTCCGGGCAAGACTATTATATAGAGGAAGCTGTGAGCGACGGAGCTAGTATACGAATAAGTGCCTTGCTGTGCGTATCCTTATCCTGATCCTTAGTCTACACCTAAGGGTACAGAAGTTAAAGCTTCTGCTACAATACCTCAAGTTGTGTCGATAGGACGACACTACACACCCCTGAAAACTGACTTTAGTTAAATAAGTGTTCAGTAAATGTAAGCCAGAGCAAATTAAATTTTTGCTACATATAAAACATCTCAAGGAGACTGTCAAGATGGTCTCTTCAGGAGAAGTTAACGCTTAATCGCTACTGCTCTGAGCTGAATGAGAAGTGTAGCTGGTGGCATGATAAGGTGTAACTGCTGGAGACGAGTGTAGTTCCTAGCGCAGCACTTCCGCTGTAAGACCAAGTATTGATGTCACCAACAACAGCTATCGCTTAGCTCAGGGATACGTAAGCGTATCCTAGTTTCTTTATGGTGCCGGAAGCATCAACCTTGCTTGGCAGTGCAATGTTACAGCTTAATTTCCGTAGAGTTTGGTGTTAGACATCAGTTGCAAATGCATCAAACTCGAGCCTAAGTGTCTCATCGATGAGACACTGAAGCACTTTTAGTGAGATACTAGAGCATCTCTAAATCGGGTCTGGAGACACTGGGATGCATTCTAATCTTGAGTGTCTCATTGATGGTGCATTTGCGTGTCTCGGTTTTGGGACAAACGTCAGATGCACCTGTATGTTTCTAAATAGGGTAATTATTTCTTTCAGTGTGCAAATGGGCTGTTCGGAGACGGTGTGAAACTTTTGATGATCAAGTCCCATGATTAATCATTCATCCGCTAGATAACCTCTAAACTTAAACCTTTGTTGATAAACTATAAACTTAAACCTTTGTTGATAAACTATAAACTTGAAACTTTGTTGATAAACTATAAACTTGAAACTTTGTTGATAAACTATAAACTTAAACCTATGTTGATAAACTACAAACTTGAAACTTTGTTGATAAACTATAAACTTAAACCTTTGTTGATAAACTACAAACTTGAAACTTTGTTGATAAACTATAAACTTGAAACTTTGTTGATAAACTATAAACTTAAACCTTTGTTGATAAACTACAAACTTGAAACTTTGTTGATAAACTATAAACTTAAACCTTTGTTGATAAACTATAAACTTGAAACTTTGTTGATAAACTATAAACTTAAAACTTTGTTGATAAACTACAAACTTGAAACTTTGTTGATAAACTATAAACTTAAACCTTTGTTGATAAACTATAAACTTAAACCTTTGTTGATAAACTACAAACTTAAAACTTTGTTGATAAACTACAAACTTGAAACTTTGTTGATGAACTATGAACTTAAAACTTTGTTGATGGAACTGTTGCTTGCTATCTTGGCATCAAATTCTGCTGTGGTTTGAATAAACTCCGGAAATTACACTGATAGTTCGCTTTTGATGCATTTTTAGGATGGACGATGGAGGTCCCTTCAGGACCTCCAGGAGGTCCCTTCAGGACCTCCAGGAGGTCGGGCATTGTTTGAACTGATGATGGTTCCTACAGCTAGCCCTGCCCCTGTGTCCGTTACAGCTCGACCTGCCCCTGTGTCCGTTACAGCTCGTCCTGTCCCTGTGTCCGTTACAGCTAGCCCTGCCCCTGTGTCCGTTACAGCTCGTCCTGCCCCTGTGTCCGCTACGGCTCGTCCTGTCCCTGTGTCCGTTACAGCTCGTCCTGCCCCTGTGTCCGTTACAGCTCGTCCTGTCCCTGTGTCCGTTACGGCGAGTTCCGTTATGTGACCATTACTTATCTCTTTCCGGAGTAAAACTTCGATGTCACTTAAACTAATTTTTCGACCTTTGAAATTACTTTATTTCCCTGAAAATTTTACAGTATCTATGATACCAAGCAAGCAAGCCAGCTAATTCCCATTGTAATAACATAGGAGAAATTACGCACAAAAAATTATATTTTTTATTTGTTAATTTATGGATACACGTGGCGCTTTATTATACAGAATTGTTTGTGAAACCAATTTTGTGACTATATCATTGGTTTACTGCGTTTTATGCCCATCTTGCTAACGAATAGAACCATTTCGTTGCCCCAGATAGCCTGGCACTAAAATGTTTAAACATTTATGACCATCGAAAGGGAAAAAAAATTGAAGTGAATCAAATGTTTTTATGCTAAAAAAGGTGAGTATGCGATATTTGAGTTCAAAAACGAGAAAAATGTTAAACCATTCATGATACGTACTACTATAAAACCATAAATTACGGAAGCAAAGCGGCGAATACTGTCTTGCTAGTAGTAATTGGAAAAAAGTAAAAAATAACATTTATACTATGTTGTGTGCTGAGGTTCACATTTCATGTTTCTAAAATAAAAATGTACGAGCTGAGTCACTCCGATGCTTCGTTGAGAATGTTGAAAATTTTCAGGATCGTGATAACGATTGCGCCTTAGTGTGTCAGGAGTGTACTAATCGTTGAATAATTGCAATAACATTTTGTAACTCTATACAGCACAGAAGCACCGCCAATCAGTGAATGACGTTGAATGGAGCGCAGATTGCAGTCACAACTGTCGTAAATGACCTCGAAAATTTTTAAAGAACTGTTGCATGCATGCATCTGCTGTTAAAACAACATATTTCAACACTAATTTCAACATGGCTCATTACAAAAAACTTTTAGCTCAATAAATCAAATAATTTACGGGAGACAACTGTGTTTCATTTATACATAAAATCAATCGCCCTTAAAAGAAGCAAAGCTTAACTGTTCTTCATGCTTTTTTAATGGTAAATAATTGGAGTATGGTAAATACGAAGACGAGACTAGGTAATTGATGCAAGCCAGGAAAACGCTGAATATTAACTGAAGCTGAGTATTAAAAGTTTTCCTGTTCCAACAGGCAAGGAAACAAAGTTGGGAGCTGTCTCATTAGAGGAGACGGTGGAACTGAGAGCACCGGGCGAGGGAAGTGCGACGCGCACTTTGTGAGAGGAGCGCTGTGAGGGAAGGCAAAGGCGAGAGATATGAAGGTACCGAGAGTCTTTGTGCTTCTGGATTTAGTTTGGGAGGAACTGAAACTAAACGAATTTTAACTAAAGCCAGCTAAAATGTTTTTCCCAAATACTCATGGGCAAAAAGAAAAAGGCAGGCATTGGTAATCGCAACTGAAATATGCTACTTTGGGACTCTTAAAATTTTAAGATGGCAAGATCTTAAAATTTTAGATTTAGAACACTATTTACTCCACACGGAGTTGGAAAATTAGTTTTGTTGATTGGATTTTTGAAATTTTCAGAATGATCTTCAATAGTTGGGTAGGATGGAGAGACAAAGCCACAACGGATTCTATGAGAAATTCTTGAATGTTCATTGTGTTGAATGTTACTTTTGTACTTCTGTTACATTCTACTCAATACAACAAATGGCGGACTTCGAGGTTTTAAGCTGAAGACAGAAATTTAGAAATCAATCAGATATCGAAGGTAATAACACCTGACTACCATATCATCAGGGCGAATGCTACAAAAATTCCAGACACACGAGAACCTTCGCAGTATCTAGGATAGTCTTCTGTGAAGTCTATTAAATCTAATGTCACTCATGTCCGACCAACTGTATCGGTGAAACTGGTAGACAATCAAAACGACATTTGCTGAAATTAGACACACACTCGACAGAAGCGAATAGCTGGTAATAGTCTCCGTCACTTCTTGCGAACTAGTCATTGAATGGACATAATCAATTCTTGAATTTTGGCCCAAGAAAATTTTACCCGCATATTTGTAGCATCATCAGCCCAAAGATCTGATTCGGTAATTTACAAAAAAATTTAAATCTTGATTGATACCGTACAGAAATGGCAAAAGTTATACACAACTCGTGGACAATTTGCCTTTTTTCTCAAAAATTGTTTTCGTAATTTTCTAGTCTTTCAGAACATTATTTCACAGGTGTATCCTAGATACCGCGTAGTTCCTCCCACGTATCTACGCCCAAATTTCCCACAAAGGTCTTTATGATTTTGACTCTCCACCATATGAACCATAAAAAGCAAACCCAACTTAAAATGTTAGTAACTTTACAGTGAATGGAGATGATTAAGTCACATTGAGTTAAGTCACAATAAAATTGCTTGTATCAGTAATAAGACGAACAATAGTTGTTAATGTGAGTTCCGCTTTACATTTTAATGAGGTTATAAATGATACAAAAGTTAAAAGGTCATTGTTATATAGTTCTAAAAAGACGAGGAATGATGATCCACTTAATAATTCATAACAGAAATAAATGAATATATACATAATAGAAATGTATATTTTTATTTAAAATGGCCGCCAGGTGAGCCGAAACTTTTTTTGCATCTCACTTTCATTGATTTCATAGCACGCCTATTTACATCAGGGTTGTCTTTCAAAATGTCTAATTCACTTAAAATTTGATTCTGCAATTCCTCCAAATTGTGGAGCCAAAAGCTTTGTTGGCTGGATACATATCTCTGTGTGTAATGCAACAAATGAAACTGAAATATCTTCATCCATTGTTTTTAACATTTAAAGATGGGCTTTTTTTATGGTCCGTTTTTGCACGGGCAAAAAGAAGTTATTTCTCCTGTAAACTCGAGAGAAAAAAGAAGCTATTGCTCCTGTAAACTCAAGGGCAAAAAGAAATTATTTCTCCTGTAAACTCGAGGGAAAAAAGAAGCTATTTCTCCTGTAAACTCAAGGGCAAAAAAAGAAATTATTTCTCCTGTAAACTCACGGGCAAAAAGAAGTTATTTCTCCTGTAAACTCGCGAGCAAAAAGAAGCTATTTCTCCCGTAAACTCAAGGGCAAAAAGAAGTTATTTCTCCTGTAAACTCGTGGGCAAAAAGAAGTTATTTCTCCAGTAAACTCGCGGGTAAAAAGAAGTTATTTCTCCAGAAAACTCATGGGCAAAAAGAGAGTATTAGTGAGAAGCACGTGGAAGTTCATAAAAGGTAATTTCCATCGATAATGTATTGTTGTAGCATTTATGCTCTCGCTTTTTTTCTATTTAGCTTTAAGTATTCAAGTCTTATTTGCGTGGAATTTCGTATGACATGACTTATTTGAGTTTGTGTGCCATTTGAGACAACTGTTAATAATAATCCTCATGGTTGATGCGTTCTGTTTTCGTTGAAATGTGTTTCATGGTATTCGCTACAACATTCATTTTGTTTAATAATTCCTGAGTTTTAGAGTCGTTTCACTAAATCTAATAGAAACCTGTTAAAAACGTTATTGGATGCAACTTTCGAAGCAATGTCGAGCATTCATCATCGGTTAATTAAATTAAACGTGAATAATGAGATCAATTATCCGCTGCACTATCGTGAGTTGTCCTAAATTTACAGGATCGTTTATTAACAACGTGAATAATAGCACAAAACTTTGTAAACTAAAGTTAGTGTCTTACGTAAAGTTATGAAACAATTTAGTCATCACAACAATGCTGATTTATGTTTCTAATATTTTCCTTGAAATTTTCACAAATTTTTATAATATGCCAGATTTTGAAGCTATATAGGGCTGCAATTGCTGGGCAGGTCTTTTATTATTTACATTAAAATGAACACACGTAATTCTGTAATAATGATAATCAAATTAAAATGCTCACTTTAATTTTCCATCAACATTTATTACACAGGGTTTCCACGAGCTAAAAAAGACATAATTAATTACAAATGACAGATAAAATTCCAACTTTTGAGGGTCGTATTTTATTTTTTCATAAGCCTAAAGTGTAAACGGAAGAAGCACATGGTCACTGATCTTTACAAACCGGTTCACCGTGTAATTGTTTATCTCTATTTCATTAACATATCTCGTTTTTAGAAGAAACGTACATTCTTCTTGTCAAGCGCCCATCTCTATAAAGTCATGTACGTTTATTAAAATTGAGGAATTATCCACGTTATCAAAATACGACTCCAGTGTCAGTGCCGCTGCAGATCACGACTATACGAGAGAGAGGAAGTTTCGAGGCAGCTTCCGATTTCTATTAATTGAATTGGTATTTTTGTAGTTTTTCCATGGGATATTTGTGAATAAAAATTTTGAGAGAGGGTCGCAGAAATATTTCCGTTCAAGTGATAGGTATTAAATCTCCCAACGCTCAAAAATTCCTTCAGGACGTGAGTGTGAGGGGCAAACACAAGTGTGATCACAGGAAGACTTGCGTCTCTAACACGCAGGCCTCATGTTAGCAGGCTCATTTGCAAAGCTCAACGAATGCATTGAAAAATCAATATTCAAATTCGCTTTGTCCTATCAATACATGGGATAAATATTTCAAAGACACTATTGGACTCTTTGGCTGAAATTGGTTAACGTTGCTCCAAAAATGCGAGAATGAGCTGATGTGTCTTTACTCAAATATTTTTTACGTCCCCCGTTTTTCAATCGCAAGCAATGATATTTTTCCCTGGGAAATTTTCTCTTGTATGAAAATGTAGCATTTAAAGGTTAATGAAGCTGATATTCATATTGTTTGTTAATTTTACTGTTATTGAGTTTTTAGTGCTGCTTTTGATTTCAATTATTTTTCGTGGAAATTCTTTAACTGCTCAAATTAGTCGGAAATTTTGCTCTGGTTGAATGAAACAAGGTGATTTCAGAAACACCACTGGAAGCCAAGTAGACGTACAGTTATTTAGCTAACTTGTAACTCGCTACTTACTTCTCGGTGTTGGGAGAGCGAACATGTAATATTTTAATGTGAATGTGAACTTGTGATATTTTACGTTAGTAGCCAAACAATTTTGTTAAATAGGAACCCAATTCTCAGTTTCCTATAGGTATCTGCTTCTACATTACGTACAAGAATCCACGCAAATGTACGCACACATATTGTCTGTGCGCGGGATACATTTTTTTAACGTCATGAAACGTCAAATTTGGGATGTTAATTACGGACTTCACACCTCAAGGCAACATCAAACGTAAAATGACCACCAGGAATATTTCACATCAACTCAAAGCAGCACGCTCTACCGAAGTCTCGTATATCTGACCAGAGTTTAGTCTATGACCAGTCACGCTGCTTACTCGTGAGCGCTGACTCGTTTTTGATGTGTGCATCTCATTATTGGTTCGCTGAAAACCTCATTAGCGAGACTGACTCATGATAATTAAGATGTGGCTCAGCATTAAATCTCTTAGATCTTTGCTACTCGATGTCAAAGCGAAATCCTGCATCACTGCATCACGGTGCTATCGTGTTGACATGTTCACCAAGTTTGTAGTATTTGAAATTTCGAAACTATTCGAATTTTGAGAACTGAATATCATAAGTAATGAGTTAATGTTGAACAATGACTGCAGAATTGAGTTCTGAGTTCGGAATTGAGTTCTGACTGTTATAGAATAATATATATTTATGAAGTAAAATGACTGGTCCAGTATTACGGGAAGTAAATTGCATGAGATGATTGAGCTGTACGATGAAGTGAACGTGGACTACTTGAAGGAACTGGGGTAGAAAGTAGATACAAAAGGGAATTGTAGAAAAAAGATTGGGTAGAGAATAAAGGGTACAGTAGAGAAAAAAAGAGTAGGGTAGAGAAAAAAGGGTTGGTAAGGGAAAGGAGGGTAGAGTAGAGATAAAAAAGGTTAGGAAAAAAGAGTAGGGTAGAGAAAAAAAGGGTTGGGTAGAGAAAAATGGTGAAGTAGAGAAAAAAGGTAGGGTCGAGAAAAAAAGTAAGGTAGAGAAAAAGCGCAAGTGAAGGAGGAAAAAGTCAAAATTGAATTAAAACGGTTCACTTCTGATTAACCCATTGATGTCTGAGTTTTTTACTCAAATTAGTGTTATTAAATCCACCATCATTGCAACAACCATCATTACAACCACCGTTATTACAACCACCGCCATTAGACTGCCACTGTATCAGGTCGTCACCGACATGAGAAAGTGAAAGAAACTGCTGCTTGCAAAGAAGCCTAAACAAATAATTTGGAGACAAAGTTGGACTGGAAATTAAACATGTGGCTGTTTCTGAAAATGAAAACCGAGTGTCTTAACTCTGAGGTTTATAGCTTGGGCCAATTTGTATTACAAAACTGATGAAGAAATAGCGTATCATATTTACTAAATAATCCAATCTTTAATGTTCTATACAAGTGTACAAGGGTAGTTAAAAATGACGGGATTCAATACCTTTTTTGAACAAATTTTCGTTCGAGTGGAGTTTCCATGCTTCAGGGGGTCAACCCAATGATTTCTAATTTTCAATCCCAATGGTCTGAAATTTAGCCAGTATATGCAACTTTTAATTAAAAAGAAACACATTTTACTTATATAACTTTTTTGTTTTTGACGTGAGTTTTTGAAAAAAATTAGAAACATTAGTTTTTATGTCACTTTATCGAATATTTCAAAAGATATCAATGAGTTTTCATGCTAGAACAAAACTAGACAATTTTGGAATCCATGGAACATTTGTAACATACCAATGAAGCTGAATTTTGTATTTTCCTCTTTGTTTTCTTTTGATATCATGGCAAAAATTCATGATCTTAGGTCCTCATTTTAGACATCTCGGAGGGGTTCTAGTACCGGCAGCTCCATGAAATTTTAGGACACAATAGCCCACTACTTAAGGCCTTTTTTAAGCATAGAGAAAAAATTCATAATTTTGACCAAAATCACTGGGTCATTTCCCTTAAGGGGGTCTACTACCCTGGACTAAACCTAATTTACAAAATTTTACAAAATGTCACTGTTCACGTTTCTATTGCATCTAGAAGAACGAAAATGCATACAGATATGTAAAATTGAATTATGAACACATTTGTTTCAGAAATTTTTTTGATTTTCGCAGAAGGAGGAAAGGTTTTGTGCGAACAAACAAATTTATTTAAATTAGTTCAAATCTTTACTTCGTCTGCAATTTTTAACTTACAAGCTTGATTTTAGTCTAATTTGACGCGGAAAAATTCCGGCACCTCAAAGATGAAGCAATTTTTTTGAATTTCGAATTAAAAATGTTGGTATGCAGTTTTTGGTAAATTTGAAGTATTTTTTTTTCATTTTTCCACTATGTAGTCTAATTTGGAGCTCAAATAAAATTTCGCTTCTCTACGCTGTTTTCACTGCTTTCGCGCGTCAAATGAAATCAAAATCAAGCTTCTAAATTGTAAATTGTAGAAGGGGTAACATTTTGAGCTAATTTATTTGGTTTTGTGTGTTCGCAAAATGAAAAATTTTTGTATTGCAAAAACCGATTAGCTGTGTAGAAGAAAATAGATTTTAAATTCAATTGTACTAATCGTTAAAGATTTTAGTTTACCTAGTTACAACAGAAATGCAAAAGCCTTAAAATTTGGAAAATTTGAAATATTAAGAAATTCTGTGAACACAAAAAATCACAAATTTTTCTAATTCAAAATTTAAAAAAAAAACTCTTCATTTTTGAGGTGCAGGAATCTTTCTGCGTCGAATGAGACCAAAATCAAGCTTCTTAGTTGAAAATTGCGGAAGGAGTAAGGATTTGAGCAATTTTATACAATTTTAAATGTTCGCACAATACCTTTTTTGCGAAAATCGAAAAATTTTTTGGAAGCAAATGTGTTCAGAATTCAAATTTACATATCTGTACGCATTTCCGTTCCTCTGGATGCAATAGAGGTAGTTATAGCCATTTGTCTCAGATCTTAGATACAGAAATTCACCATTACTGAAAGAAAATGTGATAATTTGTGTATGTATACTGTAATATGCAATACCCCGATGAACTCGGTATCCACGATACAAACTCGAGTATATGAGGCTCTGTACATCTTTAATTTTTTTGAAAGTGACTTATTATAGTGCACTTGTACAGCCACAATGAGTATATTGATTTACCAGTGAACTAAAACCAAGACTGTCAGTGCTAATTTCTTCCTTTTTATTCTTAAGAGCGCGACACGAAACATATAAATAAACATACGACGGTCATTCTTAGAATTAGATAGGTCGCTGTCTGTATATAAAAAGCTACGTTCATTTTTACAAACATCATTTTCTGGCTGAAAATGTACCCATAAAAGTTTTAGTCACATTGAGGAAAATGTAAGTCCAATACGCAACCTATATCGCACGCAATTGAAATACAAAACATCACATTGGAAGATCACTAGATAGGAATGTTTTTTGTACAACTGGGATATATTTTTGTGCAGTGTGAGGCTACAGAAAGCGCACGAAATAACGGCGTCACTTATGAAAAATAAGGGTATTTTTACGCCTCACGAGGAGATGAAGGGGAAGAGAAAGCTTCCTAAAACACTTTGTGGGTATAACTGAATTTTTAAATATGTATAAATTTAATGCTAAATTGAAGTGTATTCAATAATAAGAGGTAAGGATAAAAGATAGGCTTATAAAATTGAGATGTTTACAATCAAGAATTTTGGAGCTTATGTACATGAGGGCTGCCAACCAGAGCGCGGCGACAGCCGGAGCTGAGGACCAGGCTATATAAGCAACGTCAGAGGTGTACACTCACTTTATACTAACTGACGAGCATTTAAGCCAGAATTGGCTAAACTGGAGGTAAGGGGCCTGCGTGAAAACCCCACGAAAAAGTAAAAAAATGCAACACAAGGAGTGCCACAAGAAACACCACAATAAACACTGAGACGAATACCGAGCACACGAATTGGTCAAAACAAATATTATACAAAATTCAGAGGAGTTCTGATAGGCGTCATTAGATGAGCGGTGACGAGGGAGAAGACGAACAGGGGCAAAAGTCATTGCCAGCTATGTCGATGGGCAAGATGCGAAAAAGAGTCCGAAAGGCTCAATTTAAACAGCGAAAGAAGTTTGGAAGAAGCAGCAACGGGCGAATGAAACGTGAAAGTAGGAGTGCTTTGGTTGAAATACAATGTGAAATTATTGCCTTGTTTTTGTGTTGGGCCAAAAGAAAAATGGCAGTCCAGAGGCTGTGCAAGAAAATTGCGACCAAGTGCCCAATAATTGCATATAATATAAGAACGAGCCGACAGTGCCAATGGCAGCCCTTCCTTTGTAGAGTGAGCTTGGTTGTTAAATTCTCATGTGTGGTGATCTAGATCTCATCTTAAATTTTCCTGATTATAAGATATGCAAAAAATACGTCTTTAATGACGTCGTTCTCTTAATTAGTTAAGAAATTCAGTGAATAAAAATATTTGGAACGTTCTGGGTCATTATCCTGGGTCATTATCAACCTGAAAACGAATAGAGAAAACTAGTAAATGCCAAATGCTTTTCATTTAAAGCACAGAGAATTAGAATTACAAATGGGACACAGAGAATAGAATTTTTGAAAGTTTTTAGCAACAATGGCTTTCCATCACAGCTAGTAGTGTCTTGTGTTCGAAAATTTCGAAACAAAAATGTTATTCCCGATGCAATCCTACCTACCGCTCCTAAAATAGATTTTTTTTCGTTTTCATTCTTTGGTCAACAATCAGAAAAAATTAAAAGGATCTTGTCATTCTTTTTTCAAAACATTTCCCGGAGATTGATTTTAAAGTTGCGTTAGTATTAGTAACCTATCAATTGAATCATATTTTAATTATAAATATGTAACGCCCGAAGACATGCTCTCCTCTGTCGTTTGAAGATATAGTTGCGCACAGCGCGCGTCTGAGTCCGTGGGCTTGACTACTCGAGCCCTCGGTATTCGTGTTGCAGTGCATGCTGGCAGGAAATTTTTAAACAAATCAGTTACTTTCCACACTTTCCAATTTTTCAGTGCTCTCATGCAAAGAAGTGCGATATTCCTGCTCGATTAGTCGATTTTAAAATAATTTCTTTTGCATCAAATCAAATAAACCTCCGCATTTTAAAATCTCTTCACATTTTGAAAGAAAAACCGGTTTTAAATGAATTGCAGTCAGATTTCGATTTACAACTAATGTAATATTGATACTGAACATTTTTAATTTTTTATCAGTGAGTTGTCTCTTTTATGTTTTTTTGCGTTTCTTGTCGCATGATTGATATATTTTGATTTATACAAGACATTTCACTAGTTTTTCTCTACTTATTTTCAGGTTGATAAGGACATAGGAGGTAGAAACTTTCCAAATATTTTTATTCATTGACTATCTTAAATAAGATTATGATCTCATTAAAGACGTGGTTCTTTGCACTTCTATTTATAATTCGGATTTTCAAAATGTAAACCAACTGTTTATCTATACAAATTTTCCTGTCGTGATGTGTTCATCTTTGTACCTGAGGTCTCCTATTAACCAATTAGTTGTGTGTTATATCTCGGGATGTGCCGTGTGAAGTGAGCACAGCCCGTTGTCTTTGTCTCGCTGGGTCTTGGAGCCGGAAGAGCCATAAACGGTTAGATAGCGCACTCATTCACAATGTTTTTTGTTACTCACATGTTTACTTTAAATAAAATAATGAAATCTTTCAGTTTAGTCGTTGTTAACCCCATAATGATCGAGCACGTGCAGAGTAAGAGGTGCACTCTGTTGCTCATTTATCTTTATCTTTTACTTCTCTTTTTCTGCGTACCTTTCCTTTCTAATTTTTCCACTACTCTCTCTCTATCAGGGCTTAAATTCCCTCTTCGTCGCCTGGCGCTCTATGCACATCAGTGAGAAGGACGTTTAATGCGCCGTGACATTGGCAATGCTGAGAAGTCAGAAAAGAGAATTAAAGATTGTAAATGTTTTAAATACAGTGATAACAAATATTTGAAAATAAAATATTATACCCTCAATAATGTGACTTTATAAGTAGGGAATGCATTTTTGATTCGCAGCACATGGCAGCCGTAAGGTTGATTTGGGTGTACATGGATTGTATGATATTTGTTTCATATTTTTATTCATTTTTTGATGTTCCTACTATTCCAGTTAGAAACTCTGACTGCTTCAAAAATGTATTTGAATGTTGCAGTATCTGTAGGGCTTATAAGAATTTTGTTGTGACTATACACACTCATCGAACACGACTTATAGTTGAATAATGTTGCAATATCCGTAGACTTTAATAAGAATATGTTTTCGAGTTAAGTGCCCAATGCCTGAATTATATTGAAATTCTGGTGCAATGTCTCTAGAGTTATTTCGCGTATTGTTTCAGAGCCTGTATGACTGATCCCAACCGAATCGAATTAGTATTCATTTTATTGGTTTCACTCGTCAGAAAAAATGAGCTCAGAAGGCAAAAGAAAAAAAATTTTTCGTGATTAACCAGATATCAAAAGTAAGTTGAATTAATCCAAATGATTTGGCCAATAATATACCTGAGTTCACTTTTTTTAGAGATTAATTTAAGGGTTCATTTTTGAACCGGAGGAGTAACCTAATATGTCATGGTGTAATACTGCTGCACAGGATCATTTTCAACATAAGAAAGGGAATAGTAGATCTCGTCATCCAGTTATCACTTTCATTCCAGCAGCTATTAATGTATGTAGTTTATATCCACGAAGCAGGGGACTATCCTAACTGTGTCTGGCCTAAGGTTTTTTCCATAACGTACACTATTTGTAAGCCGTTACTTTTGTTTGTACATTTGTTAAATACAAGGGAAAGTTAAACCAGCGAATCCTGAATCTTAAAACTCGGTCCAGGAGCGTTTGTTGCATTATTTAGAGCAAGCGGATGCTGAGCAGTTCAGTAACAGCAACGGCCTTTCACAAGCGCGCGAAGAAGTGTGCCATTTCCTTCTCATTAGGGCCGGAAAATAAACTGGTCGGCCATATTTTTGGCAAAATTGGGTTACATGCCAGTTTGTTTACCGTTATTCTGAAAATGTACAAGTGTTCACATAGGCTGCAGCGATTTTTTCCTATTAATATAGGGTGAATGTCATCTGTGGAATTTTTGCAATGCCCTGTAGCATCAGTAATTACAGAGGCAGCAACATTAGTGGTCGAGTTATTATAATTTACGTGAGACTACGCGTCCCATGTTCACTCACATTGTTTCTGTATTGTCTTGTTTCTCAAGTATTTAATGAATTATGTCAAGGTTTAGTGCCGAGTAAAAAACCCATGGGATCAAAATTGAGTAATCCTTCAGATTTTTTACGACTGCAATGAGAGTCTATAGGTTTGGCTCGTTTTTTCTATTCAATTTTTTGGTTCACTAGTCTTCACTACAAATTAGTTAATTTCGTTGATAGCGAGGCCAGCAGAACAGAAAAACATTCCTTTGGTCCACATACAAACGTACCTATCGAATTATGTATACAAAGTTCGCAAAATTTACGTGCCATCTTAAAACTAAGTGAGTGAACTTCGGTATGAAAACAGCATCAACATTACGAACAAATGATAAAATAAATATCGCCTTGTGGGCCAAGGGACATATGTTACTCATCACTTGGAAATTTTACTTATGCATCGCGGACGAAATTTTTCCCAATCGTTCGTTTCGTGAAAATTGACATATATTTTGATTTAAATTTTCACGTGTTACTGCTACAACCACCCGACGTTTGTGTTGTGGTGGTGTACTGCTCAGGTTGGGTTGTGCGTGGAGAGGCAGCAGTCAGATCTGAGGTGGCTTGAAAAGCACACAATGTATTGCTCGCAGCGTGAACATCTTTGGTCATGCGAAAAAGGAAGACCAAAAATGAAATATGAATACGAATCACGCGCCTTATTTTCAAGATCTTTGAAAATTGTTGACGACACTAGAATTCTGGTTTATTTTATTTTGATTCTGGAAATAAATAAAAAATAACATGCTTAGCAAATACTTCAGGCAGATTTTGGTTTGCAATCTCATACACAAAACGCGAGACACATTTCATGTAAATGCTAAACGTTTTGATAGAATGTCGTGAAAAGAAATAATGAAAACTCAAAATTGGATAAAATATGAAAAATCTCTAAAAAGTTACAACTAAAATGCTTTAGAACGAGTATTGATCGATTCAGAGATGATCAAAGTGAAGAATATGAATGAAGAACAGAGTAATAGTTACATTTTATTAATCGTCTTGTGCGACATGAAACCTAAGAGAAAAAGTGTCTGCGAGCAGCAAGATAAGGAAATTTAAACTTCCAGAAAAAAGATCAATTTACATTCCACTTAATGTAAAGACGAGATTACACATACATTCATGGGACATTCTGACTTCTTTGGTTGATGGAACAAACCCAGCGACGTGAGTCATTACTGTCACTCACAGATGGTAATCAGATCATAGGAACAAAGCGAAGCGCAAATTAGAGGCAGTGATTACAACTTTTGCAAACTCGTCCGAACTCGTCGGCTTATCTGAGAGCTGCGCAACATTGCGTGGGGGCCGTTGCAGGCGGGAGGGAAAATGGCTCTTTTAGGTTGCGTAATTATGATTTTACAGTCTGAGATTCGATTCGGACAGTTGAGGATAGATAGATTCGGACAGTTGAGGTATTTTGCAAGCAATTCATGTAAAATTGAGAATCAAATAATCAAAATTCTACTAAATAATAACAGTGCAATGCGAACATAGAAACTGTTCATTGTAAACCAGCAACAGCTCATTGTAAAGCAACGGTAGCTCAATGTAAAGCAACAATAGCTCATTTTGAAACGAGTGTAGCTCATTGTGAAACGGGAGTATCTGGTCATAAAGTAAAAGTAGCGCTGTCTGCTACACAGAAACTTCAAAGCTAAAATAAATTAAGGTAACGAGCATCACGTTTGATGTGAACTAAGGTGCCCTTCTCTCATCCTCATGTACACTCAACCCTCCATGAGAACGGACCGTTTCTCTTTGCTTGTAATCACAGCTGAAATTATGAGCTTGTCCTGTCCTAAGCTCAGTCGAGAGGATCGTCTCATGAAGAATACGCGACAAATAGGCAGGCCGTGATACGTGAGTCTAGACAATGAATTTCACCGAGAAGACGGAGTCTGAACGAATGTGCGCAAAAATGTTTTCGGGAGGCTTCATGATCTTAAGTAAAAAGGAGGAACTAAAAATACCGTATAAAACATTCATTCAAATTCAAAGTTGCAAGTAAAACGGTAAATTTGAACGTTTCGGGCATTCGCTCATCCTCAGCAAATGAAATTTACCAGTAAAATTGGTGAAAGGAACATTGCAAATTTATTTTATTTCATTTATCTAATTTTCATCGTTCTCTTTATAAATTTTACTGTCAAATTTCATTTGCTAAAGATGAGCGAATGCTCGAAACGTTCAATTTTACTGTTTTAATTACAAATTTTATTTCGAGTGAAAATTTTATACGGTTTTCTTAGTTTTCCCCTTTCCACTTGAGGACGCAGTCGTTATGCTCTTTATTGACATGTCTCCCTAGCTGAAGACGGAAAGAAACGTAGGAGTTCCAGCAACGATGAGCGATTAAATGTGGATTCCTCTTTAAATAAAGTTGCTCCACTGATTTGGAGCAGGATTTATAAACGAGTTAGGCCGCCGTCACGAGGAGACCAAATGGTAACGTTTCGTCATAATCATCTACAGTTAGCGGCACCCCTCGGTCTGTCCAGGGTCACGAAACAGTCAGATTTCAGCCTTAGTTTGACCAAGCTGGTCCCAAACTGGCTGAAATCTGACGGTTTCGTGGTACTGGGCAGACCGAGTACTGCCGCTGACTGTAGACGATTATGATAAAACGTTAACATTTGCTCTCCGTGTTACGGCGGCCTTAGCGGCACAGCAGGCTGCTTAATTTCTCTCGCGTGCACTAGGCAACGCTACGAGCTTCAACACTCTTGGCTACACGACTTGACTGCGCTAAGTGTCACAGCATTTAGCGTATCATACTTCGTTTAAATAAAACTTACGCTGCTGGCAGTTTAAGTTATGATTTAGCAGCACCGTCGTAAGCTGTTTCGGAATGCGGCCTCGGAACTTGACGTCAGCGTTTGGTATAAATTAGATAAAAACGCTTATTTATTAACTTGGAGTGGAAGCAACCAAACGTTTAGAATCCTTAATGAAGGACATCAACGGCAGATAAAATCCAAAATGGGCTGTAATTAGGAACCTTCGAGAAGCTTTGGAATTTATGAACATCAGCTGAGACACTGCTAAATTTCTTTCGTTTTGTGTGAGCTGATTTCTGATCTTGCAGTCGACGCGGTAGGTTCACTAACACAGACCGTCGAGCGCTAAAATCTTGCCTAATAAGTTTGCCTAATTCGTTAATTTTTCCTGAAGTAACAAAGTAGTGTTCTAGCCTCATCATTTATTTAGAGTCCAGCGAGGGATTTCCGTTACTCACGACGCCGTTCCTTCTCATGAGTGGAGGTAGCTAACAAAGCAATGTAGGCTGCTTTTGTAGGAGTTATTTGTAAATTAAAGTTACCGCATGGCATGATGATTAACGTTCATGATGAAGCATAGTTATTTTGCTGAGGGAAAGAAGTTTATTTAAGGAATGTTCGTTAGATATTCATTTATTCCAGTTGATATTGTAAACATTACTTTATGGGACTCTTTTTCGTTTGTTTGAAATTCTTGCTCTAGAGAAAAAGTTTTCGATAACACGTTTTATTTCTTGGCGAGCCTCCAGCAAGGTGCCTTGATGCTGTGGGTGACTATGCTCGTAAAATTAGAATCAGTGTTTTTACTCAAGACCTTGTAGAAAACAAATGCAATTGTTGTTGTGCTCTCATGGAAATACCAACTTTTTAGTGACATGAGCAATTTCAGTGCGAAGGCCAAATTAATTTTCATTCTTTCGTTTTGATTTGCAAACAATTATTATTATTTCGCAAACATAAAGGTAGTAAAGTGTGAGATGAATGAATCGGAAAGCTTGATAAGTATGATATAAGATTGGAGCCAACCAACACCACACAGAGAAGCAGCATGCAAGGAGAAATTCTTTGAAGTGAAAATAGAGAAGACACATTCGGATCATGGAAAACCATGTATTTCGAAAACTGGAGTTGAGGCTCAAACACCAACGGGACAATTTCGAGACCCTCATTGTAGGTTAGCTCATGATTAAGCAACATTTAAAATACCTTCTGTGTGATTGTGTAGGGCTCAAAATCCTGTGTTTGGGAATCAGCATCGGTTATTCTTGAAGGAATTCATGTTATTGCCTGTGGGTATCAGCACTATCCAAAGCATTGCCTCAGCTGTGAACAACTTCCTATTTTTTTGTGGTGCTTGGGGGCTTAACAGCGTGAATTTTTATAAGCGAACAAATAGAAAAATTAGGGGATTTTAATTAATAATTGAGTGGGACAAATAAAAAGAAAACTTTCAGGGTTAATACTAAAAATTGTCACTGTATCACGCAAATATTGGGTTCATGTGCATTACTTTTTGATTGAAACGAATCAAACCCTAACTTGCCTAACATAATTCGTCTTACTCTAACCTTACGCGAACCTGTGTGTCGTGTTTTAACGTTTAACAAACCTTAAAAGTAGAGGATATTGCTAATTTGCATGCATGCTGACAATTTCCATAGAAATATTTTGATTGGGGATTTAAGGTCTCCCTTTGTGTGGAACGCCTGAAATCCGGAAGTCGGCGGGCAGTATTAATTCCTACGAAATATATTTTGACTTATCGGATGCCTTGATTAGGAGCTAACGCCATAAGTAGTAAGTGAAGGGATATTATAATGAAGGTAACAGCTACCCTGCCGTGGTGTCATGTCTATCTACCCTGCCATGCTGTCATGTCTGTCGACCCTGCCGTGCTGTCATGTTTATCTACCCTGCCGTGCTGTCATATCTGTCTACCCTGCCGTGCTGTCATGTCTGTCTACCCTGCCGTGCTGTCATGTCTGTCTACCCTGCCGTGCTGTCACGTCTGTCTACTCCGACGTGCTGTCATGTCTGTCTACTCCGACGTGCTGTCATATCTGTCTACATTGCCGTGCAGTCATGTCTGTCTACTCCGACGTGCTGTCATGTCTGTCTACTCCGACGTGCTGTCATATCTGTCTACCC
>JACJUY010004352.1:0-20582 GCA_014220935.1 Platorchestia sp. MABIK
GTAATGTGCGACTTCAGGAGTCTGTATGTAGTGTACCGTGATGTAGTGTTCGACGTAGTGCGAGTGTAATGTGTGACTGCAGGAGGCCGTATGTAGTGTTCAAATCACCGAAAAGAGGAAATAGTGTCTTGATGGATGTCATGTGCTGTGTGAATTGACTTCATTAGGTTATGATGTTCACTTTTAACTTGATAATTGTATTATTCATATTTCACAGAACTGTATGCTATAAATTTGCTTATTTCAGATGACATCAAAAATTGGTTAGTTAGGTACGATAGATACACAATGTCTTTCAGACGCTTGTTTACCAGACATGGGAGGAAATTATTTTTTTTGGGTGCAGTGCTTTTCTTTTTCCTCATATGGTGGACTCCAAAAAGCCTTGTAAATCACATAAATCTTGGGGTAAGTATTATTTATGAAAAGTGTATTGAATTTTATACCACATATATTTCAAGTATATCTGAACTTTGATAGTTTTGTTACTCCTCATAAATTTCTCAGATTCTGTGATTACTTCATGTATTCCTCAAAATAGAAGTATGAATTCATTTCCACTCTTTATGTATTGACTATTGCAAAGTCCATATGATGACAACACTAAATATTTTACTAATTTTTCTTTCATTTTGAAATTTGAACTTTTCTGAATTGGGTAATTTACATAAAAAGACATGTTGTGTACTAATTAATGTTAGATAACATCAATTTTGCATTGCTTCTTCACTTCTCTAGATAAAAAATGTTATCTTATTGTAAAAATTTTTGTTGTCAAAATTTATCATGAGAATTCTTTCATAATGTATGACAATGAATTGTGTTAAATTTCCATAAGCTTCTTGTTAATATCTAAATCCTGTTTGTGCAGCCTCGAGGGATTCTCATTGGTCGTGTGATGAAGACTGACTACCATGATCGTGCTTATGAGGCTCGAGAAGAGCAACAAGTAGGCCTTGGTGAAAAGGGTGCTGCTGCTTTCTTACCCTCTTCAGTGTCTGAGCAGGAAAAAAATGAACTGTATAAAGTCAATGGCTTTAATGCAAGGCTCTCTGATGAAATTGCACTCAACAGGTCACTGAAAGATATCAGGCATCCCAAGTAAGTTATCTAAATGAGTATTTTGTCCAAGATCAATTTTTAGCATGGGTAGTTCTAGTATGTATTGTACTTTAGTTGATAAGTATTGCTTAGATTTTTAATTTCAAATATTTAAGTCATTGCTATTGCGGTTGGCTAATACTATCCTAAAAAAGAGATCAGTATGAAGGATTTTAGTCAGTTTATCAACTTAAGATAGACCGCATTCAACATTAAAAGGTACATTGTTTATTGCAAAAATTCTCACATATTAGAATTTCATTCTCAGTGCTGAAATATGAAAAAGGAAGAAATTCACACTTATGTATAATGAAATGAAATAAATGAACATAAATCCATAAAATCCTAGATTCTAATCCTCATTCAATTACAAGTAGAACCAACACATACCCTCACATGCTTATCTACCCAACCATGCTCAAGCACATACAACCAAACATTTACTCAGGAAAACATATACACAGATGCACACATACACACTCAGAAATATGTCATTATGTTTGCTGTATCTAGCAAATTGTTGAAATTTTATACTACTAACATGAGTGTGCATGTCACAGTCACATTTAAAGAAATAAACACATCCATTCCCTGGATACTTTATCAGTTTTTTTTTCCTAAAAAATAAACCTATTTTAAAATTATTTCTGGTAAACACTCAGACATGAACTGAAGTAACAAAACCTTCTGACCAGCGGCACAATTTCTCTTTTTAATAAGAATGCAACTTCCCTCTATAAGAAATTTATTTCAAAATATTTGCAATAAATAATGTACATTTTAACGTTGGTTCTTCTTTTCATCATACGCATGAGATTCCAAAAGAATCTACCTATTGAAAATATCCTGTATTCAAGTTTAAAAAGTTACAGAATGTTTGCTCTGTTAAACTTGTCAGTGTAATTAAGATATAATATTTAGATTATTCTGTACGCTATATGAGCAGTTTTTATATAAATTTCCCAAGTTTTTATTTTGGTCAATTGTCCAGATAGTTGGGTAGGTCAGATAAATGGTTTAATCTGACAATGATTTAAATAATCAACTACGTGTAAAAATTTCCCAAAGGCCTAATATTTGTTAGGCCTTAAATGGGGGTCGTCTTGTATTAAGTGACATTCTGATTGTCGGTGTACTTTTTAGTGTGAAAACTGAGAAGCTTCTTTTCCTCCATGCTCCTTGCTATGTTTCATCTTCTCTTTAATGAAATTAAATAATTATTGTTGGGCCTATGAATTGGGTAAATTTAGAATGTTGAAATTTTTAATTTTCCTGAATATTCTTTGCTCATTCATTTGTACTGTTACTATTTATGAACCATCTGATTAGTTTGTGTTTCTACCCTAGCTATTATTACTAATTTTTCTTTAATAAATTGTTTTTATATTTATTATTATAGGGAGATAACTTTACCTCTCATTTTTTGTAGGAACTTTGATTAAATATGGCTTTCAAAGAACTTGCCAATTTTGTGCAGTTGTTTAGTCTTTCACATTTTGATCAGGTCCTGCATTGATGAGGATGTTTTGCTAAACTAAGTTCAGGACTAGCTTTGAATGACTGCACAAGATAGTCATAGTGAAACCCCAGTTTGTGTACATGATGAGGTTCTAGAGTTTATTTAAATATCAAATTTATGAAAGCAAGAATCCTCTTAATAGTGCCTAATTTGCTTGAAAGCAAATAAACAGAAAGGAGATATTCAGGGAAGTAACATTACCTGGAATGCTGTTCTTTGTGGCAGATTATCTTTGAGAGTCATAGGGACTTACCTTAATTGGATTAAGGTGTAGGCTTTTAGTTTTTTAATGAATTGTTCAGAATACACCCCTTGTGCCTAATTTTAAAATTTTGTATTCAAGATCCATGATAACATGTCATATATTTCAGATGCAGGACGAGGTTATACCTTGCTGAGCTGCCTACTGCAGCCGTGGTGGTGCCCTTTCACAATGAGCACTGGTCTACATTGCTGCGCACTGCCTTCTCTGCATACAACAGGGCACCTAAACATCTTCTCAAGGAGATTATACTTGTTGATGATGCCAGCACTAAACGTAAATGAACTTCATTACATAAAATAAATTATAGCCATCCAGCTTTTACTTTTGATTAGAAAGTATTTTATAGAATTACAAGTGCAAAATATTCTATGTTTAATATTGCTGAGAGCAAACATTAGGTTATCACTTAGGGCTAAGTTCTATGAGTAATCTCTAAGCTTTTTTTCCATTACTGGAAAACACTGATTCTTAAAACAAAGTAAATAAAGTTCTACTAATACATTCATTGCGGTATGACCCACCGGTGGGTTGTGCTTAAGTTTTTCGAGCTGCAAAACGACCCATCAATAGGTCGTTTAAATAATTTTCAACAATCTATTTATATTTAAATTAATGGTATTTTTTGTACCCAGTTACTGTTTGCTATTTATAAAATTTTTAATGACTTTTGGCTTTAAATTTGAGTTGTATATTGAACTTCAGTTTAACTCATTGCAGTCAATGTGTTAAATGTAGAACACATTTGTATTTTTCTCCTTACTGTGCAATTACACTTGAACTGAATAAAGTAGTCAAGTAAACAAAAATTTGATCTAATGCATTCATTTGAAAGGGTAGAGCTGCTTTGATGATAGCTCTTCTTTGATAGTTACAGATAGAATCCAAACAGGATATAGATGTAAGAAATTCAGATAATCATGGCACATTCCAGTTTTGAAAGTGAGCTAATTTCATTTGAGTTTCTAATTGTGATTGTTTTCTATGTCAATTTTATGATAATTTATTCAGGTCATTCCTTGTTTTCATGACATTTTCATATTTCAAGTATTTTTCCTGACTTTAATGAAATTCCTTCATCCGATTTTGGAAATGTGTAGGTTCTATAAATTGTCAAAGGTGACACTTACCAAACATCTTTCCCAGTGATTCATCTTGTATAAAATAGAAATGTTTTCTTTTGTGCTGATGGTACTTTTCAGCAGGCCATAGGATAGGCCACAGACTTAGGTTAGTTAAGTTTGTCTGTCCTATGCTATGCCATCCTGGGGAGATGTTGTTAGGTTACCTTTGCTATAGATAAACCTTTAAAACATGTCTTTTGTTCTCACTTTGCTTCTTTTAGTTTCTGTTCCATCTTTGATATTTCTTCTTTGATTTCTCTTCCGCTTCAAACTCAACTAGCTGTTTTTTGTGTAAGGTATCTTGGGTAGAAAGTAAGTAACAAACATTGTGTATGAATTTCCCATTTTCTACAGTCCATTCTAAATGGTCCTTTCTCTTTGCTCCCTTGAGATCACCTATTTTGTGGCTAGAAAGTCTTAAAAACTTACCAAAATAATAAAAATAATCTTAGATTAACACCAGAGTTGGTATGAATGAGTGAGCTAAAAATACCAAAAAGTACAGGATAACCTACTCGTGTTACAATTTTTAGAAATAGGTGTTTTCATTTTTAGGAGTGGTTTTTGTGTTAGTTTTTTAACACGTTCACAGCGTATTGGGCCATACGTGTCTCAATATATGAATTGCTCATTCACGTGCCAGTATAAATGAATGATTTCAGCAATTTTGTGACCTTTTCAAAAATAACTCTTATCATACAAGGGGAAAAGCCATCGTACAATTATATTTTTCATGTTGTTTGGAAGAATAAAAAGATATTAGAGCAGGAAAGTTGATTTCACTATTCTGCTACTTACACCCTAACCAAACCAACCGTAACAACCGCGGAACCGCAGTGAACGTGTTAACTACAACCTGAACTGACACACACCTTGTGATAACAGCGTTCCTAAAGGAGAAGCTGGACAAGTTCCTGTCGGAGCACCTGCCGGTGGCGCGGGTGGTGCGCCTGCCTGACCGCCAGGGGCTGATCAGGGCGCGGCTAGCCGGTGCCAAGGAGGCCACAGCGGACACGCTCGTCTTCCTCGACTCCCACACCGAGTGCACCACCAACTGGCTGCCACCTCTACTTGGTGTGTCATTCCCAATTGCTCTCAACTTCATTTAACTAATGTGCGCTCAGCTCCTCGGTTTGTTTCATGTTATTCTGACAAATAGATCAATGCGGTTGGAGAACTTCGAATCGTTTTAACTTGGATGCGTCATTCCCACTTACTCTCAACCTTAAAGGAATAATGTGTGCTGTCTAATTTTTAAAGAACTAATGTGTGCTGAGCTCGATTTATTTCAAGTTCTGATAAATAGATCATTGCAGTTGGAAAACTTTGAACCGATTTTACTTTATATCTACTCAAATATTACTCTCTTATCACGTCACTTGAGCGCTGCACCTCAGCTTTGCGCAAAACTGACGGCAACTGCATGGCAAAGACGTCGGACAATCATAACTCATAAAGCACCTGAAAAATAAAAACACAGTTTTTTAGGGGTTTCGTTTTTTTGGGGGGCTTTTTAATAGTTCCTGTGACGTTTTGAGCTGTGATCATCTGACGTCTTGGTCATGTTGCTGTAGTCAGTGCCGTGTAAGGTGGAGCTGTGCTACGATGCTGAATTTGTGCGAGGGAAGAGCAATGCTTCTCTTTGTTTAAGTATATCGTGGTTCAAATTTATCCCTCTTCAATGATACATTTATTAGTATAGTTCACAAATTACAGCTCTGCTCACATTAGATATCAGATCTTTGATAGAGTTCAACTTATAATTAGGATATTTCTACTGTCCAGTGTATGCGATTGAGGCTGGGAAACTCCACTGCATGACTGCCAAAATCATCACATATGTTAAGTTTTATGTACACCACATTATTTCAACATGAGGGAATTTGTTGGCTCATCGTTCAAGTGACCTGACTGATGAATAACATATGGTGATATGATTAACTTCATTAATTTTAACCATTTAAATTTTGTTTTCTCTTGGTCGAGTATTTCTAGTAAAATTTTTAATGCCCATAAAAAAAGTTTCCTCTATGCAACATATAGAATTGATATGTGTACTTGAGAAGTAATCTTTGGATAATCAGTGGTGTAAATATGAGTAAAATCGGAATCAGTAATATCAAAATCTGTAGTACCAGCTTAAGTATAGTGTTGAATTTAATGTATATTCCAGATATCTTAAAACGGAAGTGTACCCTGAGGCAACATAAACTTTAAGACGCTCTTCATATTGGCTGTAAACTGCGTAAGCTACTGTTCATTTTGGCTGCTCAGTTGAATTTGCTGTGGTGACGTGACTTTCTTACTGTCTTGTCTCTTCAAGGGGATATAACTACTGTATCTATGGGAATTAGCGCGCCCAGGGGAATATGTGAGATCCCGAGCTTAAGGTTAGACAAGCCTTTTTTTTTGTTGAAATAGAATAAGTTTTTGTTTTATTTCAGAGCATTTTTTTTCAGTTCACTGCTGTCCTATTTTTCAGCACCTACTACTTTCTTTTTCAACTTTTATCTTACTTCATGAACTTCTTTCTCTACTTACTGTTTCCATGCACCTGGTGCGTGAATTTCGCGTTCCCTTATCTCCATACTAAATGGTGCCTTCCTCCTTCATCTGTTTGGCCTTTGTTGCTGTTAGAGTGACTTGAACTATCATCTGATCTATTGAGCTCTGTCATTGCAGAGCCCATCCAGCAAGACTACCGCACGGCGGTGTGCCCCTTCATAGACGTGGTGGACTTCGAGACGTTCGAGTACCGAGCTCAGGACGAGGGGCGCAGGGGCGGCTTTGACTGGGAGTTCTTCTACAAGCGGCTCCCGCTTCTTCCTGAGGATGAGGCGTTAATGCCTGAACCTTTCAAGTTAGTTCTCATTTTAGTTATTTTTTCCTTGTTTCTTACTGTAAGTAGTTACTGGCTCTTGCAGCCTACGGCTAGGCCTGCGTGATGCAGTTTCTGCGACGCATCGAAATTTGTTATTACAGGACTTTGAAAGTTCTGTTCGTTGTTCCTGTTGGGTTTGTGGTCTAACAGAAATAGCATTGGTGATCCAGTGTAAATGACCAGGTAATTAGAATAGACTATGACGACAGAGACAAGCCAAGTAGCCCATTCTCTGGTTGTTACCTAAGTCCCATGCCTTCAGACACCCGTCACGCAATGCTACCATAGGAAAAGTGGTATGGTAAAACTACCTCATAGCTTGCAAATGCTTCCTAAAAGTGTGCTAGGTTAAATTTTGTAGCTAAAAGTACGTTATGAATAATTTTTTTCTTGTTTTGGGAAGTTTCTACTGTAAGAAATTGAAAACAACAAATCATTATAACATGCTTGACCACGTCACTGGCATCCGATCTTTTATCTTGCTGAGTTCAATGTGTCCACTAGTGACTGATACGAGAGACTTGAGCATAATGTTCATGGTAATAATCTGGAAGGGTTGTGGCAGTTTATCCAGATTTTGTGTCATCTAACATGCTTTTAATTGTTCTATCTACTGAAATGTTTGTGCGAGTGAAATTTCTTAACTTCTACGCCATTCAGTCACAATGTGATCCATCTCTATCGAAGGTATATTTTTGAGGCGATTGTTATCAAGAATCTTACACTAAATAAATGCGCAAATTAGTGAAGCCGAACATCCTAATGAAAGAATGAAATCCAACCATCACGAGTGCCGGTAAATCGCCTGAGTTCATGCTGCCGTGTGGCGTGTGGTGACATCCTAAGTCTGCGCATGTCCTCCTTAGTCTATAAACGTCCTCGTCACGCTTGCCTTCTTTAGACGCATATAATGTGCATACATTTTGGAGCTTTATCTTTCTTGTGCAGAATTTAATTTTTTTTATTTAAACAATATTGTGTATTGTCCTTCGTATGCAGACTTCCGATATATTTTGAGAGTATTTCTATTTGATGAATCACGGGTCTACTTGTCTATTTTAAGGTAATTGTTGTTGTATGACTTTATTTTCGTGTACTGCTTACAATGTTGTAAATTTTATTGTCATCATCGTGTTTAACAATACGATTATGGTTTTTTTACCGTCACCTTTATCTCAAAAAGCTTCTAATGCTGAGTTCAGCTCTCTCAGGAGTCAGAGATGGAATGAAGTCTATGAAATTTGTTCCACAGCCTCGATGCTGTAAACTGTCTCATGTCCAAGTTTATCACAAAACTTGGCTCCAACCAGATGGTATTTCTGATGAAGGGTAACCCTTGTACTGAAGTTGAAAATACTTTATTAAAGCTAGTGGCAGTCTCCCTTCTGTGCCCCTGCATTGAGGTGGAATACTTGTGGTACCTCAAAAGTACTTGTGGGGGAGGGGGGTCAGTTAACGTGCTTTTTTTTGTGTGTGTGGCCATTCTCTTAGAAATAGAAGGGCTGAGAAGCATTCATGCTTTGTGGTCTTGCCCTGTCATAATTATCACCCTTGTAGGGATTGGTACCCTCGTTATGATTGTCATTCTCACTACAACTACCACCCGCACTACAACTGCAACTCTCGCTATAAAATGGAACCTGTGTGCCGTGGCAGAAGCCCCGTGATGGCGGGCGGCCTGTTCGCCATCAGCTCGAAGTTCTTCTGGGAGCTGGGGGGCTACGACCCCGGGCTGGACATCTGGGGGGGCGAGCAGTACGAGCTGTCGTTCAAGGTGTGGCAGTGCCACGGCCAGATGCTCGACGCGCCCTGCTCCAGGATCGGGCACATCTACCGCAAGTTTGCGCCCTTCCCCAACCCCAGGAAGGATAACTTCGTCGCTCGGGTCAGCGCAGTCGCCTTCATGATTTGTTCGCTTGTTATTTGTGCTCAAAGTAGGCTTGGAATTGCAGTACTCTCGTTGTAAAATTTTCCTGGTAGTGATCTTATAAAACCTGAAAACCCGATAAAAAGTGTTTTTGCTTTGATTTCGTTTTTTCTTGGGAGATTTTTGTCAGTAAGTCTTTTGCTTGGCGGAAAATGTTGGCATTAGTATTTTATTAATTTTACGTTCTTATTTTACTTTTTAGAGAAAACAGAATGAATTCGTATTCATTACTTATTCATAGTGTAACTATTTTACCTCAAGTGAAGGTAGGAAACACTTCAGTTGTACTATCTATTGTTTTCGCACCTACTAAAAATCATGGTTGCACTTACTTTTGTTTACAAGCCAAAAAAATATTCTGGCAATGAAAATTGAACGCATTGTTCAAGAAAATGCAGCTTATCGCTAGGGAAAACGTATAGCAAATTTTTTCTGAATTATCTTGACTAATAATTTTACCTAATACCCTTGGTGTGTTTATTTATATACTTGTTTGGTGCCCCCTTCTTCCGTCTCTCTGTCACGCTTATAATGATACTTAATGACCGAACCTGTGATTGGAGTTTCATCAGTGCATAAGTATAAGAATATCTTAATATTTTTAAAGACGATTTTAAACGCCGGTACTATTAAGATAGGGAGGTAATGAGTGAGTTACGAGTACGGTCCCGTTAATAGGTATAAAATAGCCCAGGGCGACAAACGAATACGGTTACATAAAATGGATATAAAATAGCCGAAGGTATAGACACTCAGCAGTTTTGCTCTTCCTGAGACAGAGGCAGTCTTAGATAGAGCAAACATCCGTGCAAGCTTCCTCATACACCAGAGTCATGTATGCGCCATTATGGATATGATTCGTGTAGCTCATGCCTCTCTGTGTACAGAATTACCGCCGCGTTGCCGAGGTCTGGATGGACGACTACAAGCAGTACCTCTACTCGCGGCAGCCAGGCTGGCTTCAGGTACTTTATTATTTCCCTGCACCTGCTCTCGTGATACACAAGTGTCGGATTATGTGCCTTATGGCCTTCCTCAAAAGTTACCGTGGTCTGGTGGTCAAGAGCTCCCGCCTTTTGTTGGGAAGAACTAATGGGCGATCCACCATTAGAGCAAGTTATTTTATTTAGTTGGAAAAGAAAGAAGAGCCACAATTTATCACTCGACCCAGGTCTTGAGCGTTTATGAAATGAGTCACCGATATTGTGTACTTCCATTTATGATAAGGTTTTAGATAATTCAATGGATTATGTGACAAGTATCGATTAGATGGATATGAAATAGTCTTAAAAAACAGTGGCGTCAAGTATGACGGCAAATGTGGTTTTGTATGTTCATAAAAACTTATTACGATTTTTATTCATTGGAAAAGTAGGCTACTGACACCTCTTAATAACTAACCAAGTAGTAACACACATCTTGAGATGCTCTAAAGCTATTTTAACATCAAAGATGCAATGTTAAATGTGGCTATAAATTACACGCTCTGGCTGGTTAGCTTTTGCGTTTGAAAAATAGCTCCAGAGGCTTGCGTTGTATAACCGTGGAATGTGACCTGAACGTACCATGTGCAGTGATCATAACTGCGCTTGCTTTAATTATGTTGCAAATCATGATTGTAATTTAAAAATGTATGGTGTACGCATATTTTAGGTTTTGCTTGAAGCTTTATCGTTATAATGAGTTCATTTGTTGTGAAGGACGGTGATGGAAAGCTTGCAATGTGGAAGGGTTAAATAATTTTTGCCGTTATGAAATCAAAATTATTACCTACTTGAAATTTTTAAAGGTTCTGTAACTTAGTGAGTGTGGTTTTTACTTGAAATTGTCTGATAGTTTTGTTCCCAGTTTTTTATTTAAACATTAATTTAAAATTCTTAGTCTTGTATTTTATTTTTCTACAGTTTTGCACTTTCTCAGACATCCTACCACTATCGTGTTCGTTGATCTAAATGGTAACGATTTTACCATCGATTTTACGATTTTACGTTCCTTGGCAGATGAGCACATCTCAGTGGCATCTTTACCATCTCACAGTAAAATTTTGTAGTCTCAAAGTACTTATAACGCGCAGATTATGCGCGTACCAATGATTATATTGTTTATCTACAAATTTTAAGCAATGGTGTTCATGGTATTTGGGGATGCTTCTCAGTAGCATCGTCTACTGTACTTCGCGGTTTCTAAATTATTGATGTAATTACGTGTTGTTCAAATTGTTCATTACTTTAATCATTTCTTTCGTTGCAAGAACCATGGCAATTGCAAAGTAAAGGAAGGAGTTGTTTATGTTGTTGCGAGTCGTGATTATTGGGAACGTCTGGTGTCTGCCTCTTTTTTGAGATCGCGTCTGCGCGATGCATACCTCAGACTCGGACTGCAATGGTTCACAGCTTTCTAGTTCTTTAAGAGTTATTTGATCACGATCACCTGGTAGCCTACTTAAGTAGTCGGCTACGACATTTTGCCTACCTGGTAGATATTTAAAACAGGTTCGTATGAGTGAACGTTAATGCACCATCTAGCCATTGCTGTATCTTCCGGTAGCTTTTTCTGGAAGATAAAACTGAGAGGGCGATGATCACTGTATGTTTGGATAGGATATCCAGTGATCAGATATTTGAAAGCTTTAAGAGCGGTATGGATCGACACGAACTGTCCTTTCCAAACGAGAGCGCCGTGCTGATAACGCGGATGTCGTGGGTTCGATCCCCATACTGGCTACCACTATATGAGGGCAGGGAAACCAGAGGAGTCTTCTTGGAAGCCTTTACTGTAGAGTTCGCTGGTAGCTCGGTACAAGCGAGGGAGCGGACTGACGATTAAGCCTTGTGCCTGAAGGGCCGACCGCTTATAAAGCCTCTGAGGCGCATGGGGTAGGCGGGCATATGTACGTTTGCACACACAAAGTACCCATAAGTAATGATCTCAGATAATTATTTTAGAGTTGAGTTGTAATCTTTTCTCATCCTTCCGCGATGGAGGGTGCCCAGCTGTGCAACCTTCCTCATGCACTAGTCATTCATGTGTCATGTTAAGCAACTCTCATATTCCTGCAGTTTTTTAGCGCAACATTTGTCTGTTTTCTAGAGATCAATGTAAGCAAGAAGAGCTGCTTGCAGAGTGTTAGAATTGCATTTAAAAATAGTTTTGCTAAATTATTTTAAAAGAAACTGGTCAGCATCTTTCTTCATTTTCGTCTCGCTCTTGTGAAAGCGCTGTATTGCACATCAGCAAGTGAGCATGGCAGTCGCTCTTGTGAGTCAGTCAGGCGGCTCACTGCGCGCCGACGAACATGTTTCACTTTTACATCTCCATCTTAACAATGTGATTTGAGAAGCAAAAGACATGAGAAGCTGTGCTGTAGAAACTCTTACCATCAATCTGTCGATTTTTGAGTTCATGACAAAAAGGCAAGAGAAGTTGTGCTGTAGAAACATTTTTCATCAATTTGTCAATTCTTTGGCTCATGAGAAATGCAGCAGCACTTGACAAACGCGTCCGTTGCTCAGATCAGCACGGGTGACCTGACGGAGCAGCACGCGGTGAGGGAGCGCAACAAGTGCAAGAACTTCCAGTGGTTCATGGAGGAGGTCGCCTTCGACCTCGTCAAGCATTACCCGCTGGTGGAGCCGCCCGACTACTGCAACGGAACTGTGAGGCTTAGTGTCTGGCTGCCTCATCTTGTTTCTAATTCTTCCGATTTTTATTTATTCCAAAGTACCATTACTCCAAACTCTACGAGCTTACTGGTTAAAAAAACACCATGAGCCAACAGGCCACTTCTGTAGAACTGTGAGGCTTTGTGCCTGGCTGCCTCATGTATTCCCTTGAACAAATCCTTTCGATCTCTCGTTATTCCAAAGTATCATCACTCCAAACTCTACGATTTTACTGGTTAAAAAAATCACCATGAGCCAACCAATTACTCCAATAGAACCATAAGATTTTGTGTCTGGCTGCCTAATGTCTCTCGAACAAATTCTTAGTGGGGGAAAAAAAAGTTCCATGTGGAATTTTCAGAACGGCAATTGCGTTTTACTGTTGAATGCATGTTCCAAGTATAAAGTTACAAAGTTGGGTATGTAATTTATAAGTCATGACACACAACTGCTTGCTTTGTGTATGGTGAGTTAACATTCCTTGTTTTCTTTTTGTGGTACTCACTGATATGTCTCTTACTTTGGTGTTGTCAAAAATTGTTCACATTACCAAAATAGTTTAGAAACGTAATTATGGGAGAGAGATGCGGCCCTGCAGTTGTCAGTGCATAGGACTCGTGCGGGTGCCGAGCCGTTGTTGAGGTCGTGTGCCTGCCTCTGGTGCGTTCGCTAGAGTTCACGAAGGCGCTCAGTGTCCAAGATCACAAGTGGACTCGCAGCTCTCTGGAGTTGGGAAGGTTCAGTGTTGAGTCCAGACCGAAATAGCAGCTGGCCTTGCTGCATGTCACGCAGGGTGTTCTGCCAAATAAATCAGGATTAAGATAACTTTTGGCCAGTGGAATATCGGACTTATCTTCATCTTGAACAGTCCGTCTTCATGGCCAAATTATGGTAGTTTGTCGTTTACATTATTCCATGGGTGAAGGGGAAAGAGCGGAGGTTCTGTTGTCTTTGAGTCTACTTTGTATATTTATCTCTGTATCTTGTCATTCAATCTTCAATTTTTCCCCTTTGCTTTTTACACTAGAAATGTTATTGTAATTTTCTTCTTCTGTTAGCCTTCTCTTGGGAGCAATCTAAACTGTGACCTAAATGTTTCAAACTTTTATGGCCATTTAAAAGTTTTTGAATAAATGTAAAATTTTACAAAACAATTCCCTCGTTTGTACGGAACAGGTGACGAAGCACCTAATGGTAACATCATTGCAAGAACCAAATGAATTTAGAATGTCTGCTCCTGTTCTCAGAGGTAGCAGAGGGAATAATAATTGAATGCCGCCCCAGATCCGGAGCATGGCGAAGTCGTCGCTGTGTGTGGACACGCAGTTCAAGGGGCAATTTGACCGCCTTGACACGCTCAACGAGTGCTCCTCCAGCTCGCAGCAGCTCTTCCAGCTCACTGGCTATAAGGTCTGACTTGTTGCCGAGTTATTCTAATATTCCTTGAAATATGTGGCTACGGTACTTCATCCTTCTTTTTTTTGAATATCTTGGTTGTGGTAAGGGAGAACTAATCTAATTTCAAAAGGGAGAACTAATCTAACTAATCTAAAACTAATTTATAATCAATCATTCATTGTGGTTGCGGTGAGTGTCTAGGAAATGCGCCTCCTTGCTGGTGCGCAGCTATGGATTCACCGAGTCCTCATAAACTTCTTGGTTTAAAATAAACATTGTGTTCATGAATTTCAGTTTAGGTTGAAAGACGGCGGGGATATTACGAGAAATGTGGCTATACCGAACCTTTTGTTCTGCTCTTCAAGCCGTGGTGACCAGATGGTATCTGAGCGCCTGGTCAAATGTCGCAGCTCGGTCTAAGTGTGTTGTCAAGCTGAAAGAAGTTTACCTCAATTGTGGTTTAAAGCATTTTTGAAAGTCTGCAGGTACTTTCGCCTATGTTGTTGAAATGTTAAAAAGAGGAACCCCATTGAAAATGTTATTGTATATCTTGATAAGACTTATCATTCTTTTTGTGTTTCACGTCCAGGTGGGAAGAGTTGCGTGCTCCGTAAAGGAGTTTCTGTAGTGCTTATTTGGTGTATTTCAATGGGTAATTTCATTTATGTTCCTAGTCTTGTTAAAATTTTTTGGTATTCTTGTTTTTTTCTGGTGCTCCTGTTATCCTGGTACGTACTTGTATCGCCACATAGTATTTCCATTACAGCCGTAACACGTTGCTTGCAGTACGACCCATCGATGGGTTGTGCCTAAGTTGTTCCTGCTGCAAAACGACTCATCGATGTGCCGTTCAAAAAATTGTCCAGAATTTTTTAAAATTAATTAAATTGACCCAGTTAAAATTTGGTATTTATAAAATTCCTAATAATTTTTGACTTTAAATTTGAGTTGAACATTGAACTTCAGTACAACTCATCGCGGTGAACGTGTTGACCCGTGTAGCGCTAGGGCGGGAAGCGGCCGCCACGCTTCCTGACTGCCACGTTTGCCCACAGGACCTGCGCCCTCGTAAGAGCCACAACTGCTTCGACGTGCCTGACGTGGCGGGAGCGCGAGCGCCCGTCCTCCTCTACGGCTGCCACAAAGGGCTCGGCAACCAGATGTGGAACTATAACTTGGTGCGTGTGGGCCTTCGTTCCTGACACCTTCTCTTCGCTATGCCTAAACTTGAAAATTTAAATGAAACTCAACTGGGGTTAATGATAAAAGCTCTCTACTTTGGACGAGCATGATGCGTGATTAGTCAAATAGCTGAACATGTCTAGCGCATCTCACGTCTTTGAATTTGTTTTATCCTTTTATACCGTAAATTATTTATTTATCAAATTAATTTCTATTCACTGCTTTGAATTCAGTTTATGCAAAAGTAGTTCGGCTATGCCTGTTCTGTATATGTATTAGGCAAGAATATTTTTTATCGTTTCTTTTCATCTTAGTTTTTTCCTCTAGTTCTAGACATGTCTTCATATTGTCTGCATGCCTTGTGATCCCTGACGGTAAATGGGATGCTCGAAACTGTATATTTAGAATATGTATTTGCAAAATGAGTGTGCTCATCTTTGTGTTGTCCTGATAAATACGGGTTATGCCTTGTAAACGTCTATTTTAAATTGTAGCTAACAACTTCTTTCATTTCATCATGCTTTGTGTTTCTAATTCGTAATTCGTGCTTCTTCAAATATATTATTCATACTCATTAATACAAAAGTTCTTTTAGAGTGAAAATTGAAAGGAATCTGAAGTATTTTCCATGAGTAATTAAATGTTAAGGTATAACAATTTCTAAGGGGTAGTGATTGTAAAATAATCGAAAATTACAAAAATTCAAAGTTATTTTCGCTGGTAATTGTAATTTGGTATAAATACTTTTTGAGAGAGTGTGAACGTAAGAGAATTTGTTTGCAGGAGACACACACGATCAGGTTCGGCCAGTACGGCTCCCACTGCCTGGATGCCAACCTCGCGACCAAAGAGCTGTTCGTGTCCGTCTGTAAGGAGGGCAGTGAATCCCAGCGCTGGGAGTGGACCTATGTGAACGAGGAGCGCCTGCGCAGATATGATTTCCTCGATCCCTTACCCTCCTAAAGCCCACTACTGCCCCCTTCCCTTCCTGGGGCCAGTTCTGGACTTACTCTTGGCCAGCTTCCTTCCTGAGACAATCCTTGACCTCCTTCTGGTCCGCTTCCAATGACTAATTCTTGGCCTGCTTTTTGCCTGAGACGAATTCTTGGCCTGCTTTTCTCCATAGACATTTTTTTGGCCTGCTTCCTTTCTAAGACCAAAACTTGGCCTCCTTCCTTCCTGAGACCAATTCTTGGCCTCCTTCCTTCCTGAAACCAATTCTTGGCCTCCTTCCTTCCTGAGACCAATTCTTGGCCTGCTTCCTTCTTGAGACCAATTCTTGGCCTCCTTCCTTCCTGAAACCAATTCTTGGCTTACTGCTTTTTTAAAACAAACCCTGGACCTACCATGTTAAAGCCGATTTTCAACAAACTATCGTCTGAGGGACTATCTTGGGCAACAACGTTCCAAAAACGTAATTAATCAGCCCCTATCTTTCAAGCTCACCCCTAGCTTGCTGCCTTCATTTGACCATATCTGTAGCCTACTACAATGCTCGGGCAGTTTCCATGCATCATAAGATTATCCCACATCTGATTGTCAGCTTACTATCCTACAAATTTTCAACCTACTACATTCCGAAGAGCTAAACTTGCTGGTCAAGTAATTAAGATACTGAAAATTAATTTGACAGCAGCTTTCAACCTAAGCCTAATTACCAGCATTTATTTGGGGACACACCCCGGGTCTGCTATCTTACCTTCGCACACGTGATCTGCTTCCTTCTTTTCTTGTTGCGACCATATTTTGTCAGCTACCTCTGCGTGACTGCATACCTTGGGTCTGCTATTCTCTGATGTGACTGTTTTCTTGACGTATTTCTTCTGCGAAATTATTTTGTTGACTCGATGCTCCTCGGGATATCAATTTCATTTGTTAGCTCGGTAGAACGACCCGTTACTTCCCAACCTGGGTGCATGAATTAAGTGCCTGTTGTGATGGCTGGCAATACAAATTCTTCGAGCAACGCCTTTTATGGGAGAATAATCCCCCTGATAATTAGAAAGTGATATGTACCGTGTGTTTCCTTTGCAACTTTCGTTTTAGCCACTGGATTACTCTTCTTTGGATCACAATTGAGGGCGTTTTTGTTCAGCGCTTGAAAATAGCATTTCAGCTTCACTGTGATCATTCCCAACATTGCTTTAATTTACGCTGCTAACATCACTGTCCGCAGCTCTCTGTGTCGATTCCACCATTAGCAAATTTAGGGTTTGCTCATTAGTTCTAGAATCGTAATTTGACAGTTGCTGAGTTGCCTCCTTACACTTATATGGGATTCATAGGGCAGTCTAGTAGAGAATATAGTAACATTAGAGATTCACAATGATTTATTCTGACGTTTCATTACGTTTAATTTAGAGTAGAGACTTGATTAGTGATGGATGTATTTTGTGTGCAGTATTGAGCAAACATAGATGCACTGCTATTGAATGGATTGGCCTCTCACTTCAATGCAGAGTGTTGTAAATTAGTACAATTCTGCATCAGGTTGGCTTAGAATTTAGATCAGCACAAATAAGGTATATCTCATGAACTTCCCACTTGAAGCCTGTTCGCATCATAACCGGCGGGGCACAGCTGTCAAGAGACTGCTGTTGTGATCTTCAGTACGAAAGCAGAGTGGCGTGAAGGCTTTGCAAGTACTGTTGAGAATATAAATTATTTTACAATCTATTTACTCGTGCCGCCCACTGCCTGTGACCACAGACGTAGGTTCATGTTGCTGTCACTTCCTGAAGTTCAGATAAGTTTCTTTAGGTGATTGACACAAACTGTAGCCATTCTTTGAACTTGTCGGAACCCGAGAGCATTGACGTCGTTTTTGTGCTCTTACGGGAGATCATAATTTATGTTTAGCCATGTTTTTTATGCATAAATTCAAATCTAATGCTGCTACGCCGTAATTTCTTACTTACGGAAAACCTTTGTTGTGTTAAGGGAGGCTAAAACTAGCTCATGATCTGAACTGCTATGCCTGAAACCTCAGGTTTTTATCTTTGTTTTTGAAGCTCCAACCCTGTGCAAGTGTGAAAGTTTCTTATACCCTTGATTTTTTCTTATAAAGAGAAGTTTAAATTTTGTATTCAAAGGAAATTTATCCTGTAATGAAAAAAAAGATTTAATACGCCATGCTATTATGTATGGGTAGTCGTTGAATTATATTTCTAGTAGCTCGTAATTTTTCTATAATCTCAAATTAATGACAAATTTAATGTTAAGGAGTAGGAATGAGGTGACGCTAAAATTACTGCCATGGCATGTACAGGACAGACACAGTACTGCATTCAAACCAGATGCCAACCTAAATTGTGAAGATCGCCAATACTGCTTCTAGAACATCAACATGTATGCGATACAATGGCTACAATTTCTTGACCGATCACATGTTTAGAAATGACCGATATATCAATACATTAGGCATTTGAAATGTTATCGATTTGATGTCGCTATTGTATTATTTTTGTTGTTTTTCTATTGAAAAGCAAGCTAGATTTTAGCCATTTGTACAATATTCTGCTGTTGGCATTCAGGTAACTATCTACTTGGTCTGGATCTGCTGTAATTTTGGCGTTATACTTCCTTACTGACGATGAAATACGAGAATAAATTTATATATTTGACACAAATTCTGCGTTATTTTTGTATGAAACAGAACGAAAAATTGCTCTACCAATGTTTTTAGGAGTTTAAAAATTTTATCTACATGAATTTTGGTTTTCATATGCAACTTGAGTTCTTTCGTTCTGCTTATTGGAAGAAGTGTTTCGATGTAGGCACTCGAACGCTTATTGAAGTTGTTGAGCAGCTTCTTGCCCTGACGTTCTAGTCTGATAATCTGTGTGATATTTACGCGGATGTTGAGCTCTCTGTGTGCACAGGTCGGCGCACTAATCGCGTAGGATTGCACCCTTATTTTCTTCAAATCAGTAATCAACTTTAACTTTACCAGCCTCTGTCAAAGTTTTTCCTTCGTAGGCCATAAGAAAAGTCGGCCCACAACGCATCTCTCGGAGTGTGAGCATTCCTCGATGGTAGCACTCCTCAGCTCTTTTCGAGTATCGTGCTAGTTGTTCCTGATTTCTGCAGGATGTCTACAGGATCGAGGGATTGTTGGAAACTGCTTAGGTTATTGATGTGAATTTTGAAAGCGTTTTAGCGCTTCCTGCTTCCACCACGAAGTCAACACGACTAACTTATGGCATGATGCTATTAAAGAACAACTATTGTATCTATGGGAATTAGCGCTCCCCGTGGGAAAACGTGAGGGCCCGAGCTGAGAGTTAGGCCGGCCTTCTCTTTGTTGTAATAAAATGTTTTTGTTTTGTTAAGGATCATCTTTTTTTGGTTCACTGCTGTTCTGTTTTTTCAGCACCTGCTACTTTCTTCTTAAACTTTTATCTTGTTTCATAATCTCCTTTCTCAACATACTGTTTCTATGCCCTTTCTGCATAGATTCCGCGTTTCCTACATAGATTCCTCCATACTAAATGGTGCCTTCCTCCTTCCTCTCTTTGGATTGTATTTATTGCGGATAGGGAGGCTTAAACTAACTAATAATCTAATAATCTGCTATTAAAGGTTAATATTCAGTGGGCTTTTTTTCGTGTTCCCCACGTGGTGTGTAACCGGCGGGCCTAAAGCCAGCTTATTCAATATCTTCATGGAGATAATACACCGGAATGAAAATCTTCCTGGTCACATTGATATGTGAAATAGCGCCTTCGAGGTTCTGCTTTCATACATATTTATTTCTTTTGCGCGTGTTGCAGATAGTTTTGATGGGAGTGAGGCTTGTAGGAGTTTCTTGATCTTAGTGTCTGACTTCTTCCTAATTTCCTAAATGACTGAACTCGGAAGTCTCATTTCGCTTCAGTTTCAGACCTCGTTGCCTTCCTCTACTCTCTGGTGTGTCGCTGTGACACTGTACCGTTAGTCGTGCTGCTACTTTTTAATTTAACTAATTCAATAATCTAAATGAATACAATTCGTTATACTGTACTATTTAAAAAATCATTCATTAGTTTTTAATGTAGGTAACATTTAATTTTAGTGCTTCAATGTGTGCTAACGGTTTGGATTTTTTCAATCCTTTTAACACTTTGACTGTGGCGTGAGCCACTGGGGGGTCACTTGGGGAGTTTTCGAAATGCTGCTGACCGACCAGTAGCCACGAACTCAATTTTCATAAATACTTAATCAAAACTAAAAGAAAGCTCAATGTTTGTTATTTTATAAATTGCTCACTACAATTGACTTTAAATAAATTTGAGTTGAAAATTTAACTTCAGTTTTACCTGTTGCGGTGGAAGTGTTTATATATTTCGAGCCTGGTGTGAAATTTTGAAATGGAAATCTTCTTGGAGTTGAGTCAAAATTTGTGCATTTTCCATACCTGCATAATTAATTTCTCTACAACTTCCCTCGCTTGTCAGAAAAAATATTTTGTGCAGTATCATGAGCTAAAGGTTAGGTAGGCTTTCTTTTTGTTGAAATAACATAGGTTTTTGTTTTGTTACGGACCAA